>MCJB01028768.1:97764-118606 GCA_002018475.1 Nicotiana obtusifolia
GGTTAACTGGTAAGAACCATATTTCTACATATAATTCCCTACCGCGAATAACCCATATATTTAAAACTTTATCTTCAGCTAATCGAGCAGAAAGCAGTGGAAGTACAGAAGCTAGCTACTGATAATTCAATGATCACTTCAATTATTAAAAAATTTCAATTTTATGGAATATAAATATGGTTAGAGTTACCTTCTTCAACAGGAGAAGCCATCTTTTAAAAGAGGAACAGAGAGAGAATCAGTCACAGAGGAGTTGAATTGGAGTAAAAGGGAATCAAGAAATGAGAGTTTGAGATTTGAGGTAAAGCTGGAACTTTTGTTGGTTTATGGAAAAGGGAAGAGTAAAGGAAGGTGCTGAGAGAGAATATTTAAAAACAGGACTAGAAGACAGAATTGAGGAACGTGCTGAGAAACTTAGCTAGTTGAAAATGATCTTTCATTTCTCTCTTTTTTCTCTTCGTGTCAAAGAATCAATTATTGTTCTCTATTCATCTCAAAGGAAAACTTGCGCTTTTGGTCCTCATATATCAATAAATTCTGATTTTAGGTCTTCAATTAATTGATAATGTATACTTTTGATTCTTCTGTTAATGGATTCTTACAAATTTGACGAAATATGAACTACAACAACAAAATAGTCAGTGTAATCTCACAAGTGCAGTATGGGAAGGGTAGTGTATACGCAAACCTTATCCCTACCTTGTGACGGTAGAGATGATGTTTTCCGATAGACCTCCGGCTCAAGAAAAGCAAAATCACAACAGTTTTAAGAAAGAGATATGAAAGTGAAGATGCCATAGGAGAGTGAAGCAGTAGCCACGGCTAGATAAATAAGATAACTGAAGCAAAAGAAACAAACATCATGTAGTAATAGAACTCAAGAATAGAAAATACTAGACTATACTAGCACTACATGTATGGGAAAGCAATACATATATGAAAAAGAAACACTAAATTATACTACGCTCGGCTACTTACTAACCTACTACCCTAATACCTGATCACTGTATCTTCCTATCAACGGTCATGTCCTCGATAAGCTAAAAATGTATCATGTCGTGCCTAATCACAATATTTCCTTGGCCTACCTCTACCTCCCCATGGCCCCAACATAGCCAACCTCTCATATGTCCTCACTGTGGCAAAAACGCATCTCCTCTTTACATGCTCGAACCATCTTGATCCCGCTTTCTGCATCTTGTCCACTACAAAGACTATTCCTACCTTGTCCAGAATATCCTCATTCTTAATCATATCTCTTCTGGTATGCCCACACAGTCATTTCAACATTCTTATTTCTGCTACTTTTATCTTCTAAATATGAGAGATCTTGACTAGCCAAAGCTCCGTCCCTTGCAACATAATTAGTCTAACAACCACTTTGTAAAACTTACCTTTAAGCTTTGACGGCACATTCTTATCATATAAAATGCCAAATGTGAACCTCCATTTTATGTGCTCCGCTCCAATACGATCACCAATCTCCTCATTACTTGGATTATGGACCCAATATACTTGACACTTCCTTTCTTGGGGATGACTTATGTATCCAGCCTGGCTTTCACGTCAGCTTCATGAGTCACATAATTGAACTTGCACTCCAAGTATTCTGTCTTAGTCCTACTCAACCTGAAACCTTTAGACTTCAGTGTCTGCCTCGCGTCTCCTCGATCAATACTATGTCATTTGCAAATAACATGCACTAAGGTACTTTCTTTTGGATGTATCGCGTAAACTCATCCATCATTAAGGAAAATAAGAACAGGTTGAGAGCTGAACCCTAGTGGAACCCCATCATGAGGGGGAACTGTCTGGAGTACTCTCTCATTGTCCTTACCCGGATCTTGGCTCTACCATACATATCTTTAATCGTCTTGGTATATGCAACAGGTAAACCTCTAGCCTTCAAACATCTCCACATGACCTCCCTTGGGACTTTACCGTAATATTTTTCTAGGTTGATAAACATAATATGTAAATCCCTTTTCTTCTCCTTATACTGCTTTACCAATCTCCTAACAAGGCAAATGGCTTCTATAGTCGATTTCCCCAACATGAATCCAAACTGATTCTTGAAAATAGACACACCTCTCCTTACCCTCATTTCCACCATCCTCTTCCGACTATCATAGTGTGTCTTAGTAGCTTGATATCTTTATAGTTGTTGTAATTTTGAACGTCACATTTGTTCTTGTACAACAGAACCATCTCCACCTCCATTGTTGTTATGCTATTTAAGTACTCATATGTATTGTTACGTCATTTTTAAGGGATCAAAAATACATATCTTAGTTTATTCAGTAGTAAATATGCTTAGTGAATACACGAAGAATAAAAAAAGAATTTACCAATAATCGAGAGGAAAATTTTCATTATTTCTTCTCAAATGTGACTCGAACACTTCACTCGTAGTTGAAGGTAATGGAGTAAAGGGTTACTATTTACCCTTAAATTCGAGTAACAATTGAATTTATTCATAGTACTAAGGATGTGTGAATCAATTTGATACAATGTAAAATATAATGCAAATAAATGGAATATAACAGATAGAAATAACCACACCAATGTGACTGAATATTCAATGAAGGAGTATGACAGAGAAGACAAAGCTTGATGAACAGTAGCCGTATTCAGTATTTCTTGTGTTATGAGTTGTTTTTACAATGAAGGTAGACACCCTTCTTATAGGTAAAAGAAAGACTCCTTAATTGGTAAAACTCTAATTACAAGATAAAATCCCTTTAATTACGGGATGGGATATCCCTAAAATAGTGGCCTAACGTTTATGACGGTTGACATATCCACTCCTGCCGAAATATCAGGAATGCACGAAACATCCGCTCGAAATTGATCTTTATCACGAGATATGCTTTCATCGGCCAACATCGATCGCCCCATTTCGGTTGCTCCAACTTCGTGCTCGACTTGCCGACTTCGGATCAAGGCAACCCGGTCTTGAGCTATATCCGGGCTCGACTCACCTCGAGCAGCAGGTCACATTTGACCCAATACAGATAGTCCCCTCGTTTGTTGGAGAGTAAGGACAAAAAACAATATGAACCGTCATTCTTCAAATTCTTTGGCTAAGTAATCAATACACCCATCGAGCGTGCCGCGAAGTCAGAGTCATCAAACCGATCAACCTTAAAAAGAACCCTTTATGCGACGGCAGTGTCGTGACGCACATGACCGTCGACACAAGAAATCATTACCTGTCTCGTCTGCAGAGCCCTGTACCTTCTGCGTGCATTTAATGTTTAATCACCTCGTGTTCTGTACCGCCGCTTTTTGGGAAAGTATAAATACTTCCCCCCTTTTTTGAGTTTGCTTCTTTATTTTCACGTTGCTAAGCAGTTTGTCTCTTCTAATCTTCTTCACCAGAAAACCTCTAATCTTCTTTACCAGAAAACCTCTCTTCTCCTTTGCTTCTCGCTTCTGCTACTTTAATCGTTATGGCCAAAACTTCCAAATCAGTTCCTCAGAAACAACATCCTTCCCCTGTCCAGCATGTTGAAGAGGTTGAGCCTATTCGTACTGAGGAACCCTCCAAGGAACCTCCATTAAAGGCCTTCATACCAGTAGGGTGCTTCATAGGCTCCGACTTCAAAGTTGAGAAGCCTTCCCCGGTGCCCGGCCGAGGCGAACCGGTCTCGGAATACATCAGCTCGATCACCCAAAAACATCTTGAAAGGGTGAAGGCTGAGTGCCACTGGGCCGATAAGGACATAATAATTCCTTCCCCGAATGAAGCCATTACCACACATGTGGAGGGATATCTTAGTGTATATACTTATCCATTCACATTAGGACCCATAGACCCCATAATTATCGAGTTTTGTAGGAGATATAATGTCACTCTAGGTCAAGTCCACCCTTCTGTGTGGCGCATAGTTTACCTTTTCCGTTTTTTTGTGGATAAGGTCGAAGGAGGGCATCCTTTTACCATCGACCATCTGCTTCGATTGTACAGTCCCCGAATGTTCCGAGGGGGGCTGATTAAACTTGCTCGTCGGGCCAATAAGGCTCCGTTCTCGAGCATTGATGAAGATAGGGACCGGGGCTGGATGAGTCGATATGTCCGAATCAAGACCTCCGACCTGATCCCCGCTGATAATATGTCGTTCCCTGAAAAGTGGAACATGAAACGTAAGTGCCTCTTTGTATAAGATCTATTATTATTACCCTCCATTGCTTAACCGATGTATTATGATGTGCAGCCGTTTCCCAGGCACCGGCCGCAATTCAGGATTTAGAGGAGTGGGTCAGGAAGGTCGTGGCCCAAAGGTCCTATTCTGAACGGGCCTGGAGAGAGATATCGAAAGGCCTTTGGGAGGCCAAGAATCATGGTGAGCTTCAGTGACGTTCATATATTCCAAGACAATCAATTCCAACACTTAGTCTTTTGAAAATTTATTTTGCAGGTCTCTCGAAGGATGTCGAGCTGAGGTCGACTAGTACCGCCGGGGGCAGTTCCTCGCCCCCCTCCCACATCGGGAAAAGAAGGAGGAAAAAAGAGAAAAAGGGCTTCCGACCATGCCGAGCCCGAAAAGAAGAAAGGTAGGAAGAAGATGATGGCTCGTAAGGTCACAGTCACCGACCCTTCCATTCAATTGAGCGAGGACTCTGAGGGGGAAAAGAGCCCTGAAACTTTGCACGACGAATCCCCTCGGGAAGTCCCCGAGCAGAGCGTGGAAGATATTGGTGCTTCCCAAGGAGAGAATATGGAAACAGGAACAAAGACCGGGGACCGGGCCAACGTAGAGGCGACGGCACAAAGATCCTCGGATATCCCAGAGATGGTGCATTCACCTTCTTTTTCAGAGACAACTTTGAAGGATGCCCAAGATGCGAGGATACACACGCCGAGCAAGGTGCCGGTCACAGCAGGGACCTTCGAAGAATTTTTTGACGGGGTGCCGTCGGCTGATACTTTCGGCCTCGAAGTTCCCAGAAGGAGTCCCCCAGCCGAGACGAGTGGGGTATCAGCTGGTATCAAATTGATCGATAAATTCCCCGCTCCAAGCTCGAACCCTGATCGGAGGAGGGTGATAACCTTCACCGTCCCCGAGGACGCCTGAGCATTAGGTCCGCCGGTAGGCGTAGCTAGCTATCTCCACAGCTTGGTGACTGAAGAAGACCGGGCTGCAATGAATGCTGTGGATTGGGCTTGCTTATTCAATGAAGCTCAACAGGCATCGAACAGGGTACGCTTTCTTGTTTGTTTTAAACTATGCTCAATGTTCTGATTCCAAACCCGCACTGAAATTTTTTTATTCGAATTTCCCACAGTCTTTGGTGCTTTATCACGAAATGTTCCTTCGAATCAAAGAAGGAATGGTACAAGAAAGGGATCGGCGTCAGCGGCTCGAGAATCAGATGTCGAGTCTCTGGGCTGAATTAAATTTTGTAAGGAAAGAGCATGCCACTAGCATTGACCATCTGGAGCAAGTGACTAACCGGTTGGATCGACTCCGGTTTGAGCTGAACAAGGCCCAAGCTGAAATGAGTGGGTGGAGAGCCATGGTTGAGACTTTAACCGCGGAGAAAGAGGCTCTCCAAGCTCGACTAAGAGAACAGGCCTTGGAAACGCAGGAGAAAACCGGAGCTCTGATCCAAGACAATGAATCTCTAGGGCTCCAAGTTGAATCGCTTACCCAAGATCGGGCGGCTCTGACCAACCAGCTACAGGAAGCGAAATCAGAGATTGCCACCACCAAGGCCAAAGCTGAAGACTTGATAGCTCAGTATAGAGCCGATGCCGAGGTCGCTCATGAGCAATCGAAGGCGCTGATTGAGTACACTCAATGCCAAACTCGCCTTTCCGTTCTTGAGGAGCTTCAAGCCCGTGGTCTCGATTTGTCTTCCGACGTTGCTGAGGCAGCAAAGATAGAGGATGAAATGAGGAGACGAACCTTTCCTGAAGAATTTGAAGATGGCTCGGACTGACGTCATTTTGATGCTTATTTTGATGTTGTCTTGATGTTTCGTAATTCGAACATGTATAAAAGTTCCGTTGTGTATATAAAACATCTTTTGTTTCGTCTCGACTTGGTTTCTTGATTCTCATATTTCGCTATTTCTAGCCTTGGCTAGAATTATAAGTTGCGTCCGATTGGATCGATTAATAATTAGTTCGGCCTTAGCCTTTTTGAGTATTTAAAGTGAGCTGTACTCGCTCTGTTTTCGACCATTAAGCTATGCTTTTTGGTATGCGAATCGGGATCGTGCCTTGGCAAAATTTAGATCCCTTTCAATCTGATTCGGCTTTAGCCTTATTTCGGATATTCGAAGTTGTACCTTTTCCAAACTTCGATCAGTTTAATTTGATTCGACCTAGGCTTTTCATAAACCGGGATTACCAAGATCGATCTCAGTTCCCTTTGTGTTATATAAGTTTGCCTAGGCCTTGGCCCAATTAGTCGGCTTCGGGGTTTGCCTTGTCAAGTCTTATTCCCCTTTGGGATTGATGCATTTTTGACAATCTCAGTTATTGATAAGGCAAAGATGACTGTAAAAGCCCTTGGGCTTGAGAATATAATGTAGGTACCAAACGATTTCGTTAATATTCATGTACTTATACATCTTCGTTTGATAGAGGGGAATCAGATCGATCTACACGGGTACGGCTCTTCTGACCGTTTGACCCTTACATCAATTCCTAGCGATCTTTATTTGGCTCCCTCGAGATCGAAGTAAACAAACGAACATCGCTATAGTTTAACACAAAACTTGTGAAAATGATTGATCTATGTTAGCACGACATATGGTTGCCTCATTAAAAACCTTGCCGTAAAACCCAATTTGGGACAAAACCGGTCGAAGGGAAAAAGAGTGCAACGCGTGCTTTCAGTCCTAATACTTTGTGCTGACTCACTTGATATCGATCTATCCTGCATGTGTTAGTGCCGATAGATGAAGTAAAAAGAAAGTAAAAAAGGTGGAGTAAATTACCTTAACAATAGTATCTCTTCAAGTCGCTCACATTCCAATTACTCGGCAGCTGCTTACCATCCAAGGTCCCGAGCTTGTAAGAGCCCTTTCCGGTGACCTTCAATACAGTATAGGGACCTTCCCAGTTCGGCCCCAATTTCCCTTCGTTGGGGTCCGATGTATTAGGCGTGATCCTTCTGAGTACCAAGTCCCCTGTACTGAAATATCGAAGACGAGTTCTCTGATTATAATACCTCTCGATTTTTTGTTTCTGAGCTGCCATTCGAACTAAAACAGCTTCTCTTCTTTCATCTAAGAGTTCCAGGTTAGTATTCATAGCTTCTTGGTTAGACTCTTCGGTTGCGTGTTGAAACCTGATGCTAGGTTCGCTTACCTCGACCGGTATCAACGCTTCGGTGCCATATACTAAGGAAAACAGAGTGGCTCCGGTACTAGTTTTTTCGGTCGTTCGATATGCCCATAAGACTTCGGGTAGCATTTCCCTCCATCTTCCTTTAGCGTCAACTAACCTTTTCTTCAGGTTTTGAATTATTGTTTTGTTGGTCGATTCCGCTTGGCCGTTGCCGCTGGGGTGATACGGAGTCGACAATATCCTTCTGATTTTTTTGTCTTCGAAAAATTTGGTTACCTTGCTGCCAATGAATTGTTTTCCATTATCACATACGATTTCAGAAGGCATCCCGAATCGGCAGATGATATGGTCCCATATGAAGTCGATCACCTCTTTTTCTCTGACCTTCTCGTAAGCATGTGCTTCCACCCACTTAGAAAAATAGTCAGTCATAAAAAGGATAAATTGAGCTTTACCTGGTGCTCGAGGGAGGGGGCCTACTATATCCATCCCCCACTTCATAAATGGCCATGGCGATATGACTGAATGTAATGTCTCAGCCGGTTGGTGGATGATCGGTGCGTGTCTTTGACACCTACTACATTTGCGTACAAATTCCTTCGCGTCCTTCTCCATATCGTTCCAGTAGTAGCCGGCCCGAATCACCTTCCGAACTAGCAAATCGGAGCCTGAATGATTGCCACAAGCTCCTTCGTGTATTTCTATCAAGATGTACTCGGTGTCCCCCGGTCCGAGACATATAGCTAGAGGTCCTCCGAAGGTCCTTCTGTATAGAGTTCCATCATCGGCCAAGCAAAATCGAGCCGCCTTTGAACGCAATGCTCTCGATTCTTTGGGATCGAGTGGCAATTTACCTGATCTGAATAATTCTATGTATTTGTTTCTCCAATCCCAGGTCAGACTTGTAGAGTTGATCTCGGCATGACCTTCCTCCACCACCGATCTTAACAACTGCACGACCTTTTCAGAATCGATCTCTTCGTCTTCGACCGACGAGCCTAGGTTGGCGAGGGCATCGGCTTTGCTGTTTTGCTCTCAAGGTATGTGCTGAAGGGTCCATTCCTTGAACTTGTGTAAGGAGACCTAAAGTTTATCCACATACCTTTGCATACGCCCCTCTCTGACTTCGAACGTTCCATTCACTTGGTTGCCTACAAGGAGAAAGTCGCATTTGGCCTCGATTACTTCTGCTCCAAGGTTCTTGGCCAACTCTAGACCTGCAATCATAGCCTCATATTCGGCTTCATTGTTAGTCAGTTTTATAGTCTTAATGGACTGTCTAATCGTGTTTCCGGTCGGAGGCTTGAGTACGATGCCAAGCCCTGACCCCTTCGAATTTGAGGCACCATCTGTGAACAGAGTCCACACTCCCAAGGGAGTCCCCGATTTAGTCATGAGCTCTTTCTCGACTTCGGGGATGAGCGACAGTGTGAAGTCGGCAACAAAATCGGCCAGCACCTGAGATTTTATCGAGGTTCGAGGTCGATATTCGATATCGTACCCGCTGATCTCGATGGCCCATTTGGCCACTCAGCCCGATAACTTGGGTTTATGCATAACATTTCTGAGGGGGTAGGTCGTCACCACGCATATTGGGAGACATTGAAAGTATGGTTTCAATTTTCTAGACGCACTCAGTAAAGCGAGTGCTAGTTTTTCTAAGTGTGGGTACCTGGTCTCGGCTTCTCCTAATGTCCTACTAACGTAGTAAATAGGAAATTGCGTACCTTGTTCTTCCCGGACAAGGACCCCGCTCACTGCTATCTCCGATACAGCGAGATAAAGATATAACTGTTCGCCTGTCTTTGGTGTATGCAGCAAAGGCGGGCTAGAGAGGTACCTTTTTAGTTCATCCAATGCATGCTGGCATTCCGGTCCCCATGAAAACTCGTTCTTCTTTTTTTAGTAAATTGAAGATCGATGGCTCCTGTCCAACGATCTCGATATAAATCGGCCCAAAGCTGCAATCCGGCCTGTCAATTTCTGCACGGCCTTGACACTGTCGACAACCGTTATGTCCTCGATGGCTTTAATTTTGTCCGGGTTGATTTCTATTCCCCGATTGGAGACCATAAACCCAAGGAACTTCCCAGAGCCCACTCCGAATGCACATTTTCCTGGATTCAATTTCATGTTGTATTTCTTCAAAACATCGAACGTTTCCTACAAATGACTTAAATGGTCCTCTGCTCGCAGGGACTTAACCAGCATGTCATCGATATAAACTTTCATTGTTTTACCTAGCTGTTTTTCAAACATTTTATTTACTAGGCGTTGATATGTTGCCCCTGCATTCTTAAGCCCGAATGGCATCACATTATAGCAATAAGTGTCATACTTAGTGATGAAGATGTTTTTTCTTGGTCATCCTTATCCATTTGAATCTGGTTGTACCCAGAATAGGCGTCGAGAAAACTAAGAGTCTCGTGGCCAGTAGTAGCGTCGATCATGCGATCGATGTTGGGCAAGGGGAAGGAGTCTTTGGGGCATGCTTTATTTAGGTCCTTATAATCTATACACATTCTAAGTTTGTTTCCCTTCTTAGGGACTACAACTACATTAGCTATCCATTCAGGGTACTTAACCTCTCGAATGGATCCTATGTTTAAGAGTTTAGTTACCTCGTCCTTGATGAAGGCCTGTTTGACTTCGGACTGAGGTCTGCTTTTTTGCTTGACCGGCCGGAACTTCGGGTCAACACTCAGCTTGTGTATCGCAATTTCCGGTGGTATGCCTGTCATGTCTAAATAGGACCAAGCAAAGGAATTTTCATTAGCTGAAAGAAAAGCAAGTAATTTGGACCTGAGCTCGAGGTTTAAACCCGAGCCCACGTATACCTTTCTATCGGGTGCGTCGCTGCGGATCGAGACTTGTTCGAGCTCCTCGATCGTCGATTTGGTTGCGTCGGACTCATCCGGAGTAACAAACGATCGGGGTATCCCATATCTATCTTCGTCAGGCCGATCTTGCTCACCCTCATCTGTTGAAGGCGGCTTTTCTAATTGCTATTTAGTCTTCTGTTGGGGAACGGTAGATTTCGGTGCCGCTTCCTCTACCGCGAACATTTCCCTTGCCGCCTGTTGTTCCCCATAGACGGTGATGACTCCCTCGGCTGAAGGAAACTTCAACATTTGATGCAAGGTCGACGGTACGGCTTTGATATCATGTATCCAAGGTCTACCGAGCAACGCGTTATATCTCATATCGCCCTCGATCACGCAAAATTTTGTTGCCCTGATAGTTCCAGCGATATTTACCATCAGTGTTATCTCTCCTTTGGTTGTTTCTGACGCCATGTTGAAGCCGTTGAGGACTCGAACCTCGGAGATGATCTGGTTTGAAAGATCGAGTTGCTCAACGACCCATGATCGAACTATGTTGGCTGAACTCACGGGGTCGATAAGTACGCGCTTCACTCGAGTATCATGTATTAACATCGATATCACCAATGCATCGTTATGATGTTGTGTAAGACCTTCGATATCCTTGTCGCTAAAATACAAGGTTCCTTCTGTTGCGTAGTCCCGAGTACGTTTTTCTCGGGTAATGGATATTTTGGTACGTTTCAGCACCGGTACTCGAGGCGTATCTGTTCCCCCGATTATCATGTTGATTATATGTTTTGGCTCTTCTTGATTTGCTGACCTGTCCCTATTTTCATAGTGATTTTTTGCTCGATCGCTCAGAAATTCCCGAAGATGCCCGTTTTCGAGCAACCGGGCTACTTCTTCTCTTAACTGTCAGCAATCCTCCGTTCTATGCCCGTGAGTGCCATGATACTTGCATATAAGGTTGGGGTCCCTCTTGGCGGGGTCTGTTTGTAACGGCCTTGGCCATCTGGTGTCCTTGATGCGACCGATTGTTGAAACCAGAGTTGCCGAATCAACACTAAAATTGTATTCGGACAATCGAGGCGCTTCTTGACGGTTACTGGTTTTGTCGAAGTTGTTTTTTGGCAACGGCCTCCTGTTCCTTTGATTGGGATCGTACCTATTTTCCTGTTTCGGGGATCTATGCCCCTCGGCACAATCTTTCGATCTTCTGGGTATGGCCGGTGTCTGTCTCGATTTGCCTTTGGCTCTCGATAGTTATCCCTTAGAGGTCGATCGAAAGCTCTAATGGGGTAAGGAGAGCCCGATGAAGTCCCGACCTGGTCATCTTCTACCCTAATCTTCGACTGGTATCAGTTGTGGATGTCTGCCCAGGTGACGGCCGGGTACTCAATCAAGCTCTGTTTGAGTTGTCGAGATGCCGCAGAACTTTGGATATTCAGCCCTTGGGTGAAGGCTTGCACGGCCCAGTCATCTGTAAACAGTGGCAGGTCCATTCGCTCCATTTGGAACGGAGACACGAATTCCCTTAACGTTTCGCTGTCTCGTTGTCTGAATTTGAATAAATCTGACTTCCTCGTCTCAACCTTGATGGCGCCTGCATGGGCTTTGACGAAGGTATCGGCGAGCATGGCAAAAGAGTCGATGGAATTTGGTGGTAAGTTGTGATACCACGTCATTGCCCCCTTTGATAGGGTTTCTCCAAATATTTTCTGGAGGACGGACTCGATTTCATCGTCCTCAAGGTTGTTCCCCTTTATAGCACAGGTATAAGCTGTCACGTGCTCATTTGGATCCGAAGTTCCGTTATATTTAGGAATTTCGGGCATGCGGAACTTCTTTGGAATCAGTTTTGGAGCGGCGCTGGGCGGGAAAGGCCTTTGCACAAACTTTTTAGCGTCTAAACCTTTTAACACTGGTGGTGCCCCCGGTATCTGGTCTACCCTCGAATTGTACGTTTCGACCTTCTTGTCGTTAGCTTCGATTCTTTTTTCACCCGTTTCAACCCGCTTAGTCAACTCCTCGAGCATTTTGATAATCCCGAAGTTGGTCCCTAAAGTGTTCTCATCCGGTTGCGCTGCGATCTGCTCATTTTGTTCGGCTACCACCTGAGGAGGAACGGCCTCGACTCCGCCCGGGTTCTGGCTACGGCTTTGTAGTTGGGCTATCGCCGCTTGCTGGGCTAGCAACATATCGAATATTATTTTGAGGCTGATTTCGTTTTCTCCACTATGTTGAATCCCTGAGTGGTTTTCCCCCCGAACGCTGTGTGATAGGCCGGGGGTCTGATCAGCGTCGACTGCCATTTGGGAGTTGGCGTCGATTGGGACCTCATTTTCGGGCGCAGCGTTGTTTTCGCTTTGGTGGTTGAACTCGTTATCGTTGGGGAGTGAGTGTGACATGATTAGGCTGTAATCTGAAAAACAAAAATTTCTGCAAAGAGCAAGCGTAAAATAGAGCGTGAAAGAGAATTGTACCAAAAAATTCATTAATATCCTCTGCCCCACGGTGGGCGCCAAACTTTTTACCCTTAAATTCGAGTAACAATTGAATTTATTCGTAGTGCTAAGGATGTGTGAATCAATTTGATACAATGTAAAATATAATGCAAATAAATGGAATATAACAGATAAAGGAAATAACCACACCAATGTGACTGAATATTCAATGAAGGAGTATGACAGAGAAGACAAAGCTTGATGAACAGTAGCCGTATTCAGTATTTTCTTGTGTTATGAGTTGTTTTTACAATGAAGGTAGACAACCTTCTTATAGGTAAAAGAAAGACTCCTTAATTGGTAAAACTTTAATTACAAGATAAAATCCCTTTAATTACGGGATGGGATATCCCTAAAATAGTGGCCTAACGTTTATGACGGTTGAGATATCCACTCCCGCTGAAATATCAGGAATGCATGAAACATCCGCTCGAAATTGATCTTTATCACGAGATATGCTTTCATCGGCCAACATCGGTCACCCCGTTTCGGTTGCTCCAACTTCGTGCTCGACTTGCCGACTTCGAATCGAGGCAACCCGGTCTTAAGCTATATCCCGGCTCGACTCACCTCGAGCAGCCGGTCATATTTGACCCAATACAGTTACTACTAAATCATCCTCGTAGCCCCGAACAAAAAGTATGGGACCAAAGTGGGAAGTGACAAGGGTTTCTTTTTAACATTTTGAGAAATTAGAGGGCACAATGGTATATTTTGCTTAGAAGGCTGACTCTGGTCAAAATAGATGGGCAGCAACAACTAACCACATAGTAAAAATCTGGAAAGAAGATAATATATTACTTTTAACTCAAATGGTCCCTTAAGTTCGAGGGATGTTAAAATAGTGGTTATATTAGACTATTATTAAACAGTTTTCATCACTTATATATAGCTCGATCCAAAAGCTTGGAGCAAATGCACAACCGCCAGTAGTTTTGGGAGCTCTGGCTGGATTTAGCTGGTTATCGATCGGTTCAGTTCAGGCACAATACTAGCAGGCTTATTCCTCCTCCCTCTCCTGTTTTCACGTTTCTTTCTTCTTTGATTTCGCAAATTTAATTCGTATTGAGGCTTAGAAATTGGTAGCAATATGATTAATTATGTATTTTGAATATAGACCGAGATTAAGGGAGTAGATGAGCCTGTTTCAGGCATTTATAACATGTTTGGCTAAACTTCTCCAATGCCAAAAATACTTTTTTTTTCTTTTTCAAAGTTGATGTGTTTGGCCGATCTTCTAGGAAAAAAAGGTGTTTTTGAATTTAAGCAAACAGTTTTTGAGAAGTAAAAAAAAAATAGCTCCGAAAGCACTTTTTTGAAAAGCGCTTTTGAGAAAAATAAACTTAGAATTAGTTTCTAAAAGTATGACCAAACAATAATTGCTGCTGAAAGTGATTTTTAAATTTATTAGTCAAACACGAACTGTTTTTCACCAAAAGTATTTTTTTCTAAAAGGACCTTTAGAAAAAAAATTAGAAGCTTGGCCAAGCAGGCAATTAATCTGCTGGAATTTGTACTTATCCGAAATAGAACTAATTTGGCGATGTATCATGGGAAAATGTTTATATGATGCCAAATGAGTTGAAGGCTTATTGTCCTCACAGTTTTAGTTCAACAATCAACGGAACAACTCGGGACTTGGTATTTAAGTGGAGAAAAATAGAGTGGCTGGTTCATTATCTACCAAGTTTCAAAACAAGAAACAACAGATTTCTCGATTACAAAAGCAAAGAGTTAAAAGTCTGTTGAAATAAATGAACTCTTCAGTAACTTATCAATGGCATGATAATCATGTGCCATCAATTAAATTAAATCATTATGGAAAAAAGAAAGAGAGAAAGCTTACCATTTACTGTTTCATTTCTTAGTTCAAAACAGAGAATAGTAAAAGTTATATAGACAAGGGAAAAGTGAGTCTCATGTTACTTTTCATGTTAAGTGATATGAAGTTTCAAGCGGTGGATATTAAGACTGGCTAATGGTCCGGTTCTAACCGGACCGGACCGGTTCGGGGCCGGAAACCGGCCCGGACCGGTCCGGACCGGTTAGAACCGGACCAAATACACGAGGGGGGGTTGGGGTCCGGTCACGAAACGGCTCAGGGATTTAAAACCGGACGAACCGGTACTGTTTGGGGCCCGGACCGGCCGGACCGGACCGGAACCGGACCGGACCGGACCGGAAATTCTGCCAGCCTCTTCCTCTTTAAATTATAGCCGTTGCCAACGGCTATATTGATGAAATAGCCGTTGGGCAACGGCCAAAAACGGCTCTTTGCACCCCATAACCCCTCCATAACCCCCCTAACTATTTTTTCTTATAAATACCCTATTATTTCATCATATTATTCACAAAAATCATCAAACTCTCTCTAATTCTCTCAAAATCATCTACAATATTGTTATTTTGTTACATTGGCTACTTGTGTAAAGTTTAACTTCTACAATTTTGGCTATTATTTATCAAGTGTTACTTGGAGTTGCTAAATTGCTATCAATTGAAGCTTCAAGTTTCAACTTCATTTCAATTATACGGCTATATTGGTTGGTCGTTCCTATCTCTACTCTTTAATTATTCTTTTGTGAAATATTTATTTTATTGGTTGTTATTTTATTTGCTTATTGCTATAAATTATAGTTACTCTTTAATTATACTTTTGTGAAATATTTATTTTATTGGTTGTTATTTTATTTGCTTATTGCTATAAATNTTCTCCAAATTTTTTCAGGAGGACGGACTCGATTTCATCGTCCTCGAGGTCGTTCCCCTTTATAGCACAGGTGTAAGCTGTCACGTGCTCATTTGGATCCGAAGTTCCGTTATATTTAGAAAATTTGGACATGCGGAACTTCTTCGGAATCGGTTTTGGTGCGGCGCTGTACGGGAAAGGCTTTTGCACAAACTTCTTAGCGTCCAAACCTTTCAGCACTGGAGGTGCCCCCGGTATCTGGTCTACCCTCGAATTGTACGTTTCGACCTTCTTGTCGTTAGCTTCGATTCTTTTATCACCCGTTTCGACCTGCTTAGTCAACTCCTCGAGCATTTTTATAATTCCGGAGTTGGTTCCTGAAGTGTTCTCATCCGGTTGCGCTGCGATCTGCTCATTTTGTTCGGCTACCACCTGAGGAGGAATGGTTTCGGCTCCGCCCGGATTCTGACTGCGGCTTTGTAATTGGGCTATCGCTGCTTGCTGGGCTAGCAACATATCGAATATTACTTTGAGGCTGATTTCGTTTTCTCCACTATGTTGAATCCCTGAGTGGTTTTCCCCCCGAACACTGTGTGATAGGCCGGGGGTCTGATCAGCGTCGACCGCGATTTGGGAGTTGGCGTCGATTGGGACCTCATTTTCGGGCGCAACGTTGTTTTCGCTTTGGTGGTTGAACTCGTTATTGTTGGGGAGTGAGTGTGACATGATTAGGCTGTAATCTGAAAAACAAAAATTTCTGCAAAGAGCAAGTGTAAAATAGTGCGTGAAAGAGAATTATACCAAAAAAAATTCACTAATATCCTCGGCCCCACGGTGGGCGCCAAACTATTTACCCTTAAATCCGAGTAACAATTGAAGTTGTTCGTAGTGCTAAGGATGTGTGAATCAATTTGATACAATGTAAAATATAATGCAAATAAATGAAATATGATAGATAAAGGAAATAACCACACCAATGTGACTGAATATTCAATGAAGGAGTATAACAAAGAAGACAAAGCTTGATGAACAGTAGCCGTATTCAGTATTTTCTTGTGTTATGAGTTGTGTCTTTACAATGAAGGTAGACACCCTTCTTATAGGTAAAAGAAAGACTCCTTAATTGGTAAAATTCTAATTACAAGATAAAATCTCTTTAATTACGGGATGGGATATCCCTAAAATAGTGGCCTAACGTTTATAACGGTTGAGATATCCACTCCCGCCGAAATATCAGGAATGCACGAAACATCCGCTCGAAATTGATCTTTATCACGAGATCTGCCAACGTCGGTCACCCCATTTCGGTTGCTCCAATTTCGTGCTCGACCTGCCGACTTCGGATCGAGGCAACCCGGTCTTGAGCTGTATCCGGGCTCGACTCACCTTGAGCAGCCGGTCGTATTTGATCCAATACACTTTTCAACCCGCTGCCCACTAGTTATGGCATCACACACACTCTTAAGTTTAGGGTCATGCTCATACATAGACTTAATTCTCTCAAAACCCATCAACCTAGATGCTAACGTGTTAGCCAAAGCAAACTTCCTAGATAGTGCATCAGCTACTACATTCTCCTTTCCCTTCTTGTAATGAATTACGTAAGGGAAACTGTCAGTGAACTCAACCCACTTGACATGTCGTTTATTTAGTTTCTCTTGACCTATAAGATGTTTGAGTGACTCATAATCACTCCTACTTACAAACTCCTTAGGCCATAGGTAATGTTGCCAATGAGCTAACGCTCTTACGAGGGCATATAACTCTTTGTCGTACGTGGAGTAATTCAAGGTAGCCCCCTTCAACTTCTCACTAAAATAGGCTATAGGCTTCCCATCTTGCATTAGAACACCACCAAGTCCCACCCCCGAGGCGTCATACTCAATTTCAAACACCTTACTAAATTCAGGTAATTATAACAACGGGCCAGAGCTAAGCCTACGTTTCAACTCTTGGAAGGCACCCTGTTGCGGCTCCCCCCCACACAAAAGGCGTGTCTTTTCTCACCAACTCTGTGAGTGGTGTTGTTATGGTGCTAAAGTCTTTAACAAAGCGCCTGTAGAAACTAGCTAGTCCATGAAACTTCTAACATGTGAAACAATAGTAGTACGCCAATCTCTAATAGCTTCAACCTTAGATTCATCTACCTCAATACCATTAATACTTACAACAAATCCCAAAAATACAACTCTCTCCACACCAAAGGCACACTTCTTATAATTAACATATAGCTTTTCGGCTCTCAACACTTGAAACACTTGCCTTAGGTGATTAACATGGTCATCTAAACTTCTACTATAAATCAGGATATCATCAAATTAGACAACCACAAACTTATTAAGAAACGGTTTAAGCACATGATTCATTAATCGCATGAACGTACTAGGTGCATTGGAGAGGCCAAAAGGCATCACCAACCATTCATATAGACCAAACTTGGTCTTGAATGCAGTTTCCACTAATCACCCGGTTTAATGCGAATTTGGTGGTAACCGGATCTAAGATCAATCTTAAAAAACACACTTGAACCACACAACTCATCTAGCATGTCATCTAACCTAGAGATAGGATGATGATACTTTACCGTTATCTTGTTGATGGCTCGGCAATCAACACACATCGTCCAGGTGCCGTCTTTCTTTAGAACCAAGATCACGGGTACGGCACACGGAGTTACTCTCGAACTAGCCCCTTAGTCAATAGCTCATCCGCTTGTCATTGCAACTCCTTAGTATCCTGTGGATTGCTTCGATATGCGGGTTTGTTCGAAATTTGTGACCTCGGAACAAAGTCAATTTGGTGTTCTATCCCCCTCAATGGAGGTAGTCCACTCAGCATCTCCTCGGGAAACATGTCCCTATATTACTGCAAAACATCACTAACAACACTAGGCAAAGGGTGAACGTTAGTAGAAACTTCATCATTAGAGCTCAAGCAAACACCCTTATGAATTAGGAAAATTAAGAGTTTAGAACTATCATTACCTCTCAAATACTCACCTGGTTGCATCATAGCACAAATATTACCTGACAGGTTCGCTGTACTAGCATTGGTCACGGCTTCAGTTTTGGTCTCCATTGGAGCCTTAGCTCTAGCTGCCTCTTTCAGTTCCCGCATGCGCTTGTAATCATCACTAAACTTTTTAGGTGTTAAGGGCTTAAGTACGTAACTCTTGCCCTCCAGCTTGGCCGTATAAGTGTTGGCCTTTCCATCATGATCAACACTCCTATCAAATTGCCAAGGCCTGCCCAACAGTAAATGGCACGTCTGCATAGGCACTACATCGCACAAGATTTCATTTTGATAAGCTCCCACCATGAACTTAATAAGTGCCTGCTTTACCACCTTTAACTCACCACGTTCGCTTAACCACTACAACCGATAGGGATGGGAATGTTTCATCTTAGGTATCTCAAGTTGAGTCACCAATCTGTGGCTCACTACATTAGTGCAACTACCTGAATCAATTATCATCGAGCACACCTTTCCCTTGACCCTACATCTAGCATGACCAAACAAGTAAGAATTAATGTCTTCCATAACTATACAATAATACAACATAAACACAAATGTAAATCTTCAACTTCTAATTTTGTCCATAGCAAAATTTGTGAATGCTTGAACGCTTGGCTTTTCTCCAAGGCTAACCAATGCCTTTTCTTGTCTTATCCAACATAGATGGTATGAATGTAGCTTGATCAGGTTAACCCGCACTATTCTCTCCTTCTTGAGAAGATTTCATCCTCGAAATCGAACCATCTTCATCTTTCAAAGCGGCACTACCTGGCAGATCTATAACATAGCCGTTGTTATTGATCTTTAGCAACACTTGGAATGAACCATCTCCTCGCGACATGTTCACATATTCCTGTAAAACATCATCAACAACACTAGGCAAGGGGTGAACGTTAGTAGAAACTTCATCATTAGAACTAAGCTCTAGCCGTCTCTTTCAGCTCTCGCATGCTCTTGTAATCATCACTAACTTGTTTAGGTGTCAAGGGATTAAGTGCATAACCCTTGCCCTCCAGCTTGGCGGTATAAGTGTTGGCCTTTCCATTATGATCAACACACCTATCTAACTGCCAAGGCCTGCCCAAGAGTAAATGGCATGTCTGCATAGGCACTACATCACACAAGATTTTATCTTGATAAGCTCCCACCTTGAACTTAATAAGCACCTGCTTTACTGTTACAACCTGTAAAATCGTATGTTAAAATACACCGTAAGATAGTTCACACATAAGAGCCTAAGAACCCGGAAAATAGTTCAAAAGCTAAGAAAAAGAGAAAAGGTGTCGCATAGTTGGATATTCGACCGCAAAGCACAAATGCAGACCGCATATCCAACACCAAGATCGCAAACTGAGATAGATTTCTGGGCTGAAATTGTGTCGGTAATGCGGCCAGTATGCGGACCGCATAATGCAAATGCGGGCCGCAAAAATGACATCTTCTATCGCAGAATGGAACAGAGTTCTGGGCTGAATTCGCGTCAGAAATGCGACCAGAATGCGGTCGCATTGTTGAAAATGCGAACCGCAAAATATGGCCCTTCTCTTCGCATAATGTAACAGAATTCTGGGATGAGATTTGCGGCAAGAATGCGAACTGCATGTCATGTTTGTGGCTGAAATGCGATCGCAAACCTGAAAAACACCAGACACGTGTGTCACTTATTGATAGACCTATAAAAGGGGTCCAACCCAATTCTTTCTCATTTTTTCTGAGGCTCAAACACAGAAAGAAGACCCACACGACTCTTTCTCATAATCTCACACCAACATAATCAGTTTCTTCCTCTTCCAAGCCCTAAATTGAAGAAGGAATCAAGAAATTGAAGAACTAAAGAGAAACCCTAGCTGAGTTTCCTCCTTCTAGGAACCCAATTGAGGGCAAGACTTAGAAATTGAGGAATCGAAGAGGAAGGCTAGATAATTCACATGCAAGGTAAGTTACAACTCCCTTTCATGCAATTTCCCCTTGGGCATTCATGATATGTAGTTGCATGCCTGTTAAGACTCATGGGAGGGTGATAGGAACTCAAGAATTCAAGATAATTACTGCAAATTGGAATGGTTCATGGCTATTATGAGTCGTAAGTGAGTTGCATGTGTTATAGATATGTTTGAGAAGGTTTAGGGGAGGAAGGGTGTGGAGAAGTACCATATGAATTTAGGAGATTGTGATTAATGGTAATTATGACGCTTAATGAGTAATGGTTGAATTGTTCCTTAATTGTAGACTAAGGAATTGTAGCAATCGCGTAGCTTGAGAACTGGCGCAGTAAACACCAGGTATGTATGACTATATCGTTCATTCTTTTGCACGACTCCTATTGAATACAACGCAATGAACGAGCCCCAAAAGAATACTCCATTCTTAGAAGCTAGGGATGCTTATATTGTTTCCGCTCTATGGGAGGACTGATGTGTTGTTATTTTCCTTGACCTTACGTCTTCATAATAGAATGAGTCATATGAGCATAGCATGCATTATCTATTTTACTACACCGCGCCGC
>MCJB01028779.1:0-79715 GCA_002018475.1 Nicotiana obtusifolia
GGTTCGGAGAAGAAGGTGACTGGACGGAAACGAGGGAGATCAGAGAGAAGAAGAGACGGAAGTTGTTGGGAGTACTTTGGAATGTGTTTCTGAAATAAAGTGTGGGGGTATTTTAACTGATGGGCCTTTGTGTAATTTTAAAGAGATTATAAGTTTTATAAATTATAATCCAGCTCCAAATTAAACTAATCAACTTTTTAAACTACACTTTGACTTGGGTGGTAAAAAATGTCACCTTTTCTAATTAGGTGACTTTTTTGTCACCTAAACTTAAATCTTCCTACTTACTATCCACAGCTATAGTTAAAAATAATTACAATACATAACTAATATTCTTATTTTATATCAAATTTTTCATCCACACACAATTTTCATATCTCTTCCTTCTGCTCACAACCCTAAGAACCATTTCTCTCCCGAGACCTCTCTGTTGCTACCAGACCATTTTTGCACTGCCATCATAGGAAAGTGCTGCCGGCAACGACAGACGGTCTCCAAATCCACAATCTATTTTTTTTCAGTTCCTCATAAAACTCCATGGATCTGAAAAATTCCAAGAAAAATCAAAATTTTATTTCTCTAATTCGTGGTGTTTGGCTACTTTCACCCCATGAAACAAACATGAAATGATAGATCTTGGGATGATCTATATTTTGACATTATTTTTATTTTGAAAATTCGACGAAATGTTTTTCGACGAACCACCGGCGAAGTGCCAGAAAATATATTTAGTATAAATATTTTGGATTATTGTATGTATTCTCTATTTTAAGTGTAAATACAATGTATTTTTATTTTTTCATATTTTTTAATTTTAATTCTCAAATCTGGTCCGCTTAGATATGGCCAGATTTGAGTGTATTTTATTAAAATATAAATATAGTATATTTTTTATATTTTTACCTGTATTTTATGTATTACAGAGGAGATCTTTTCGGCAAATCCTTGTGTTTTTTGAATTTTTATTGATTGAATACAACCAAATTAAATACAGTATAAAAATATCAATGAATAAATACAGTAAATTAAATACAACTAAATATCCCTATATTTTTTAAATTTTGTTATTTGAATACAGTCGAATTGAATACAATAAATTGAATACGGCATAAAAGTAGCTACAAATGAATATACTGAATTGACTACAAATAAATATTCCTGTATATTTTTTAATTTATTTTTGAATACAGCCAAATTGAATACAGTCAATTGGATATAACAGAATATACACAATGGCAAGGAATAGTAGCTACTAGACGTAATTAGCTATCTAAAACTGTAACAGTTTCTATAGTTCCCTTTCCCTTTTTTTTTTTTTTTAATGTGTTTAGAAAATGACCTCCACACCTCACACACTTATTGCTCGTAGGAATTTTTTTTCGAATTGATAGATTTTATGTTATGTTTACTCTATCTATATTGCTAATTATTCACAAGCTATATCAGATTGACAGGATTTTGTGCTTGTTTAATTATTCAGTAAACCTTAGCAAACTAGCATGAATTGACGTATTTGTTAAATTATTCATCAAAATCTATTTGATTGGCATAAGTTTATATGTGTTATACAACAATGTAATTTATAATTTCAATTTCGATCATACCACCTTAAATCTACTCCAAATGATCTCAAATTTAAAATAAAACCTTCAAATACCAATACAAATAATCTTCAATCACCAATTTAATCAAATAGCATCAAATTAAGAAGACCCGCATTATCTTTTTCATCACTTAATAAGGACCATTAGTGAAGAGAATTTTCTGCTTCCTCAATAACTCAAAGCCTGTCATTGACATCTTGTGCTCAGCCAATACCATATTATTAGTAGGCCCCATATGAAGGACGTGGTTAGATGCAAACAGAAATGTAGCAGCCGTGATTGATGGAACCAGGTTGGTCCATGAATACATTAGTGTAGGGTCCATCTAATGCTATTGATGTCATTGATTACTTCAACGGCTAGATACTCCAATTTCTTTCTTTATCCGTCTTTCTATTTTCGAAATAAATAAGTTTATCATCGTTAGGTGCCATTATCAACCGCTTGTTTAATGTTTTGGATTTTGTTAAGTTTGCAAATTCTGTTTTTAAGTTTTTGTATGGATGAGATAAATTTTAAACTCAACTTTTTAAAATGTTTCAGAACCTAAAACGAAAGATTATATGAATTTTTTAAAATTTTTATAATAATTTTAGGAGTCCATTACTCATATGATGACTCAACTTTCAAAAATTATCTACCAAAGTTATCTTTGTTTCGTTTGTAACAACAAAAGCACTTAACTATGCCTATAGCACTTAGAGGTCACTCAACCAGATTTATCAAATATTTGATAGCCAAATACTTATTTTATCCTCTAAATTATCAACTTTTATCTTTTGCCTTTTTTTTTTTTTGCCTTTTATTATTATTCTTTTTCTCTTTTTAATCAACATTTAGACTTACCTATGGAACTAAATATTTTATTTGAAAATAAAAATAAAAAATATTTTTCTAGCATATATAATGTCGAAATAATAATATAATTGGGCATAATATTCAAGAATATGTAATTTATATTACAAAAATACCTTTATTTTAAATAATTATTTTCTATAGTACGTGCATCGAGTATATATTTTAAAACTCTTATTTCTTTCAATTTTTATTGTATAAATAGATTTTTGAGTTTTTTTTTAATAGCAAAATTATTATTATGAGTGACCTTTTGAGTGCTATTGGCATAGTTAAGTGACTTTGATGTTACAAACGAAAAAAATATGACTTTGCTAGATAATTTCGGATAGTTGAGTGACCATCTGAGTAATGGACTCATAATTTTAGCTATAAAATTGTGTGGACATATTCATGCTACTCGTATGAAAAATTCTCTTTTTCTATATTTGTTTAAGTGAAATTTGTTTCATTTTAACCGTTAAAGTTAGTTAAACTTGAAAGCATATATGCATGCAAAGTTATCATTTGACTTATGCAAGTGCATAATTATCATGTCTCACGTAAAATCTCTCTCTTGTAATAAGTTAATCAATTTGTTCGCTTTTTGTTAAACATATTCGGACATATAAATTTTTTTTTAAATTCTAATAGATTGAATAATTCGAATTTGTATCTCATTCGATTAAATGAAAAATTTGTTTGACAAATCAAAATGATTGATTTTTTTTCATGTTAAAATTAAATTAAGCAGAATTGTGCGGAGTCATGATTATGTGCTCCGAATTTTAGAAATAGGACTTCAAGTGCTAATAACTTGGTTCTAAATTTAATATGTGTACATATATAATAAAATTTTAACACAAATATACTGTTTGAACAAAAATTAATGGGTTTGACCGAAACCGTAACTCGACTTCTGCCTCAGTCCCTGACGGAAAAATCTGTAAAGATTGTGATTGAATGATAAATAGTCTTGTATTCTTAACCAGATGTCTCGTATTTGACCTTGATTATGGAGTCACCTTTACCCCAAAATAGGACTTTTTGCGCAAATCTATATTAATTAGTTAGAAAGAATTTCCTAGACACTAATTAAGACTAAAAAAAAGGACTCCTAAGTAGGCGTTTGGACATAGAAAAATTATAATTTTTGATAACAAATAGTATTTCGAGTTAAGTTAAAAAATGGTATTTGAAATTTGAAATTATGTTTGGACATGCATTTTACTTGAAAATATGTTGCAATTTTGTGAGTAGGAAAAAAAATTCTAAAGATTTTGAAAATGTGGTCAAAACCACTTTTTGGTTTGTATACGGTCGAAATCGGGCTCGACTATATATGGTCGAAATCGGGCTCGACTATTGCACGACAGGTCGGGTTCGGAATGCGAAGGGTTGAAGATTGACCCTGAGTTTCATCGAAGCGGAACACGAGGCCAGAATGTCCGACCTCAAGAACACTGAGCCCGTGATCCGGAATCGATCCCAACCCCCAAAATGCTCGAGGGAAGATCACCGAACCTAAATAACAGAAAGCCAGAATATCCGTAATGAGACGAGCATCGCGGCGGGAATCTCGACAAAAGTCAATGGAACCACTTAATTGGCAAATCAGGAGATTTTTTTACCTTATATGGAGTTGTACCAAATGTACGATTCCCCTACTATATAAAAGGGGGATCTAATTATTTATAGGGGGACTTTTTAGGATCATAAAAAAGACAGCTATAGATTGGTCTCTTGAATCATTATCTCATTATCTTGTTCCAATTTCAATTATAATCGATCCCTGCCCAAGAAGGATCAACCAACGTGGTCACTATTGTTCAGCTTGGGTGGTTTGCATTCCTTCATTTATTACTTAATTTTAATTTCAATCTGATTACTCGTCATTTGTATCAATTTAGATCAGGTATCCTTAAGACCACATATAAATTCAATTGTTATCCGATTTTTAGGGTAAACAGTTTGGCGCCCACCGTGGGCCCGAGGATAATAGTGGTTATTTGATACAAATCTCCATAACACACACTGCTTCACACTTGCTCTTTGAAGTGTCTTTGATTCCAGGCTATAATACAGAGATGTCAAACTTTCAATCAGCACCACTGCATGTCGACTAGAATTCGGTCACCAAGGTGAAAATAATAACGTAGCGCCCGGTAACAAGATTCCGATCGTAGATCAGGATGACGCTAATTCGCATGCGGCTGTCGATACAAACCTACCTACCGACTCCGGAAATAGCATTTGTAAAGAAGTCCGATCGGTAACTCGAAACACCCAAAACGTTAAAGACGATAGGATCGGCCTACGAGTGATCTTCGAAATATTGCAGGCTCAACAGGCGGTGATAGCTCAGTTACAAAACCAAAGCGTGCACCGAATAGGGATGAGCCCGACCCATCCCGGGAAATTGCCCGTAGGGACAAATCGGTCGTAGAAAGGTCGAATGAACATGAATCGAGGACTAACCCCGAGATTATAAAGAAGCTCGAGGAGCTGACAAAACGGTTAGAATCAGGGGAGAAAAAGATCGAGGCCAACAACAAAAAGGTGAAAACCTACAATTCCAAGGTATACCAAATCCAGGAGCACCTCCGGTATTGGAGGGCCGGGATTCCAGGAAGTTCGTGCAAAGACCTTTCCCTCCAAGCGCGGCTCCGAAGCCGATCCCAAGAAATTCCGTATGTCCGAAATACCAAGTATAACGGAACGGCCGATCCAAACGAACATGTAACTCGTATACATGTGCTATCAAAGGGAACGACCTGAAGGACGATGAGATCGAGTCTGTTCTGTTAAAAAAATTTGGGGACCCTGTCAAAGGAAGCTATGATATGGTATCACAATTTACCTCCTAATTCTATTGACTCATTTGCTATGCTTGCAGATTTTTTCGTAAAGGCACACCCAGGTGCCATCAAGGTCTAGACCAGAAAATCGGACCTTTTCAAAGTCAAACAAAAGGATAACGAGATGCTCAGAGAGTTCGTGTCCCGGTTTCAAACGGAACGGATGGATCTGCTGCCGGTCGCCGATGATTAGGCTGTTCAAGCCTTCACTCATGGACTTAATATTCGGAGCTCCGTGGCTTCACAATAACTAAGGTAGAACTTAGTAGAATACCCGGCTGTTACATGGGCTGACATACATAACCGGTATCAATCGAAGATCAAAGTCAAAGATGATCATCTCGGGGCCCCTTTGAGGTCTATCTATCCCAAAAGGACCCTCGACAGAGCCAAAAGAGATATCGATCGCGAACCAAGAACAAACAGGGATCGGTATCAGCCATATAATAAGATAGAAGGAGCAGTGGGTCCGGGCGGAACTCAATAAGAATGAAAGAGGGGAGGACCGAGGCTAGGGCAATCGGGGACTCAAAAACAGCTTCGATAGGTCCATTGGGCCTTAAAAAGCACCGAGTCCATGAATACAAACCTGGAGCTGTTAGATGAAAGGCGCGAAGCCGCCCTTGTTCGGTTGGCTGCCCAAAAGCAATGAATCAAGAGGTATTATAGCAGAAGGGCCAACCTTCGATGCTTCGACGTCGGGGACATGGTACTAAGAAAGGTCACACCGAACACACGGAATCCGAACTAGGGAAAGATGGGACCAAACTGGGAAGGACCTTATCATCGAAATCACCGGAGAGGGATCTTACAAGCTCGGGACAGTGAACGGTGAATGACTAGAAAATAACTCACCTGAAGCGATATTACTGCCAAGGTACGACCCTTTTCTTTATTTTATTTACATTTTAAACTAACGCTTGCAGGTAGCAAACAAGGGACAATACGAAATGTTGGGTCTGAAAGCACGTGTTGTACTCTTTTTCCCTTGGACCGATTTTGTCCCAAATGGGTTTTACGGCAAGGTTTTTAACGAGGCAACAAGTAAATCGTGCTAACATAGAATCGAAGGTCGGTAACGAACACGTGGTGATGATAAAGACAACAGCCCAAAGCTTACGTTCTTTCCCTCTGATAACGATTTTAGCATGGAAAGAGACTTCAGGATTAAATCAATCAATAGGATTAAATGAAAGGGCCAAACGGTCAAATGAACCGTGCTCACATAGACTGATCAAACCCTGACACGAAACTTGTACACATGACAGAATAAAGTGAAATCTATTCTTTGCAAACGGCTTGTCTGGTAAAGCTTCTCCTTTACATTTCTCAAGGAACTCCCTGTTTCCGATCCCCTAAAGGAAACGAGCCCAAGGGTTGCCTTAACCTGAGTTCGAATAATCACTCTCTCACTCGGGGACTGCAGTCCGAAAATTGAGCCTAAGGGCCGCCTTAATCTGAGTCACTCTCTCACTCGGGGTCTGCAGTCCGAAAAACGAGCCCAAAGGCCACCTTAATCTGAGTTCGAATGATCACTTTCTCACTCGGGGACTACCGTCCGAAAAACGAACTCAGACTGTCCAAGTTATTAGCACTCTAGGGGACGTAAGACCTATTAGGCAACCCTCTAACTTTAAAGGCTAAAGCCGTTCCGAGTTAACAGTACTCGAGGGCAAAAAGCTTATTTGTCAATGCCCGAACTTTAAAGGCTAAGGCCATACCGGGTTAACAAAACCCGAGGGCACGAAGCTTACTTGGCTACGACCAAATTAAAAGGCTAAGGCCATTCCGGGTTAACGAAACCCGAGGGCACGAAGCTTATTTGGCTACGCCCGAATTAAAAGACTAAGGCCATATTGGGTTAACGAAATCCGAGGGTACAAAGCTTATTTGGCTATGCCCTAATTAAAAGGCTAAGGTCATACCGGGTTAACAAAATCTGAGGGTACGAAGCTTATTTGGCAATGCCCGAATCAAAAGGCTAAGGCCACTTCAAGTTAATAGTACTCGAGGGCTCATCGCTTATTTGGCAATGCCCGAATCAAAAGGCTAAGGCCACTCCGAGTTAATAGTACTCGAGGGCTAAGGCATTTCAATCTTCGTAAATCCAAATAAAAAAGCAAAGAAAAAATTCGAAAGTTGTGAAAAGAAAGCCTTATATACATATATATACCAAAAATCCCTTTTACAAAAATCGAGCAATCTTGATACACAATATTAAACACGAAAAGAGATAAAACTCGATCAGGAGCGATTTAGTCTTGATTGGATCCCGCCTCGACATCAGGATTTTCGATCCCGCCTCGACGTTAGGATTTCCGAGGTCTTCTCATTCTTCAAACTTGACTGAATCCTCAGAATCATCCTCCTCTGGAAAAGCTAGTTTTCTAGCCTCGGCTTTAGCTACCTTGGCATCTTCAATCTTCGCCAATAAATCAAAGCCTCGAGCATGAATTTCCTCAAGGGCAAGCCTGCGAGATTGACACCTCATATGGTCAACCAGATTCCTTGATTGGTCTTGAGCAGCTTCAACATCGACCTTATATTGAGCCACCATTTCATCAGCTTCGGCTTTGATCACGGTAGCTTCCGACTTGGCCATTTTTAGCTCTTTAGCCAGATTATCTCGATCTAAGATAACTAAACTGCTCCGAGATTGAAGCTCCTTTGTACTTTTGGTCTGGGCCTCGATTTTCTCCTTTGCACTCTAAGCTGAGCCTCTGCTGAAGCTAAATGTGCCCGAGATGTATCTTTTTCCAAGGCCAGTTGATCCATCTTGCTCCTCCACTCGTCAGCCTCAGCTTTAACCACATTCATTTCAGTTCGAAGCTGATCGATCCGTTCAAGTTTTTGCCTACCTGCTCGACCAAGTCAACATTATTCTTCTGGGCAAGCTCCAGTTCGGCATGGAGGTTCTTTACCTATCCTTCGAGCCGCTCATTGAGAAGTTTCAAGGTGTCTATTTTCTCAATGAGCTCCCGAGCCTCGGCCTCATGGCGTTTTGACTCTTCCCGAAATCGGAGAAAAGCCTTATGGTGAAGTATCGAGGCCTGCAAGCATAAAGGAAAATATTATGATTACTTTAAATTCTAAAGTACATAACAAAGGACATTGAGTAAAGAACATCGAAAGTTACCCGATTCAGCGCCTGTTGAGCTTCGTTGAACAGGCAGGGCGCATCCAACTCGTTCATTTTTGCCTGATCCTCCTCGATAACCAAGCACTGAAGACAACTGGCCACCCCGACGGGGGCGGAAAGAACCCGAGCATCCTCGAGAAGGGTAAAAAATATAGAGCGTTTTCGATCAGGGTAAGCGCTCGGTGCGGGAAACCGATCGACCAATTTTGGACTAAAGAAGTCCCGCTTGTATAGGAAGATGAGCTCTTCCTCGGTACCTCTAAATTACCGAGCCCAAGAACATCTTTCATGGCCGTCGAATCCACACCATCGATAAAACCACGTAAAGGGTCTTTTGATCTAGATCTCCGTCCAAGGAGCGCTCTTTTGCTATTTGGGCCTCGTTGAACATTGATTCCGAGAAAGAGAGCGAATCAACCATCTCAATCAGACCCAATACTCCCAGCAGTGCTCTCCTCGTATCTGGGGAAGCCTCAGTTCTTGTCTCCACCTCGAGTTCCCCAACTCGATGAAGATCCGCTTCGCTAACCCCTAGTTCGGAGGCCCCTTGCCCTTCAGACTGTGGCGGCACACTAGCCATAAGGTCAAAGTCCTCTTCTTTCTCCTCAAACTCATCCCTCAATCGATGTAACGAGTCCGGAGATAATGCTCGACCACTAGCACTCCTCTTGGGCTTACGAGCCAATCTTTTCCTTGGTCTCTTCTTCTCGAGGTCTGGGGAACTTGGAGCCTTTTTTATTTTCTTCTCTTTATCCTGCTTCGAAATAGGGGGCTCGCTGGGAGCATCACCACCCACGGGTGGAGGTATCATTTCAATATCTTTTGATAAACTTGCGGAAGAGAAGCAAAACAAGTTAAAAATTGATAGCGTAAAGAATTAAGCTCGAATGTAACTTATCTCACCATGAAGTCGGGCTTCCTACTGGCCTTTCGGAATCTCGTGCCATGTGCGCTCAGAATATGGTTTTTGGGATACGATCCTGTTACACCTCGTGTGTTCGTGCGTTGTCGTATCGTAAGGTTGCTAACATGGTAAGAAAGTATTTTTTTTTGAGGTATTTAAATAGGATGATATTCATAAGTTAAGTTTTGATGTCAAATGAGTTGTGACACGGAAGTTGAAAAAGTTTGTCGCAAGTTACGCTTGTAAATTTCACTGAAATTTGGGTCAAATGTGAAAGAACTTTTCTCTCAATATACTTGGATTTATGGGGTGATACACCTATCAAATCGAAGATCTACGAGTCTAGTTTCCAGAGCATTTAACCGTTTGTCGATACGACATCCGAGTAGAGAGAAATTCGCATTTCCGTACAAGGGTGCAAACTGCCACAGAACAGTGGGCCCCACTTAAGTGATATAAATAGAGGCCTCCAACGTTTTTGGCCCTCATTTTCATCAAGACTAAACCCTAGATCAGCCCTTATACTCTCCCAAATTATTCTCCATCAATCACAATCAATTTCAAAGGCAAATCAAGTGATTACAACATAAGGAATCACATGACAATCATAATATCGTAGACTTCTCGTTGTTTTGATTTTCGGAAGAAAGATTTATCTTGAAATAAAAGTTAAAAGAACGAGGCCATGAACTGAAGTTCTATCTTTCTTTATCCTAAATCTCATTTTCTTATTTTGTTACATTGCTCGCTAGTAGAATGTTTCCTNGTGAGGCCAAATTGCAATTGTTATGTGTTGTGTGGCCCTGTGTGGCTTTGGATATTGATTTGAGCTGCTTGGAAGGTTTTGGATAGTCCTGTTTACAGAGGAAACTCTGTCGAAATTTTTAAAATTTTTTTGAGAGTTGAGATAGGCCTCAACATTCGAGGACGAATGTTTTTAAGGGGGGAAGGATGTTACACCTCGTGTGTTCGTGCATTGTCGTATCGTAAGGTTGCTAACATGGTAAGAAAGTATTTTTTTTTTGAGGTATTTAAATAGGATGATATTCATACGTTAAGTTTTGAAGTCAAATGAGTTGTGACACGGAAGTTGAAAAAGTTTGTCGCAAGTTACACTTGTAAATTTCACTGAAATTTGGGTCAAATGTGAAAGAGTTTTTCTCTCAATATACTTGGAGTTATGGGGTTATCCACCTATCAAATCAAATATCTACGAGTCTAGTTTCCATAGCATTTAACCGTTTGTCGATACGATATCCGAGTAGAGAGAAATTCGTATTTCCGTACAAGGGTGCAAACTGCCACAGAACAGTGGGCCCCACTTAAGTGATATAAATAGAGGCCTCCAACGTTTTTGGCCCTCATTTTCATCAAGACTAAACCCTAGATCAGCCCTTATACTCTACCAAATTATTCTCCATCAATCCCAATCAATTTCAAAGGCAAATCAAGTAATTACAACATAAAGAATCACATGACAATCATAATATCGTAGACTTCTCGTTGTTTTGATTTTCGGAAGAAAGCTTTGTCTTGAAATAACTCAAGTTGTAGAGTATTATTCAACTTTTAAGGTATGATTTAACCTTCTCTTCATCTCTTTGAGCCTTACAAGTAATTAAACCTAGAAATTGGGTAGAAACTCCCATAGAATGAGCTTTTGCGATTCTTATGAACTCTTATGGACTTGGCTTTCTTGTTGGGCTGTTTTATGTAGTTTTAACATGTTTCTTGGAGTTATGGTGGTATGGGTAGGATTGCACTGATGAGAGGGAGTAGGAAAGTAAAAAATTTGTAGTGCTTTACGGGAAAATTGAGCAACAAAAGAGCCTACGAACTTATGCCCGCGAGTTGCTTGCTTAAATGTCTAAGTGAAGACTCTCATGAGCTATGAGTTTGATTTGATCTCGAATAGTTCATTTTGTGTAGGTAGCCATTCATAAGGTATTCAAGGACCCGGAAGACGCGTATAGCTCTATCAACGAGGTATGTAGGGTCCTTCTTTATATCTTTCGGCATGACTAGAACTCGAATGAACGTTTATTGGATTGTTTCATCAAATTCGAACTGCTCCACTCCAAATTGATAAATATGATTAAATCTACCCTTTCACATGAATGACTCATATCGAATAAGATTTAAGTATCCTCATCCTTCCTTGTTCATCACTCAAAGAGAATTAAAAATTCTTTTGTTCGTTCTTTTTCCGACGTCCATATTGATCATGGTTATTGATAGCTTGAACATGATGTCTACTTCAAATAAATCCGTACTACGTAACTTCCATGTTTCTTGTGCTGGTTGTTCATGGTTGGAAACCAAAGGACGTAGGGACAATAAAGATAGTCGAAGGATAACGACAATAGGTCACTTCGACTCTTGTCATGATATCTCTTCTGAGATCGGTCTTGCATTGCACTTATGTATATATATATGTGTGTTTATTTTCATTACCGAGCCGCGCTATAGTCGGCCGGGTAGGAACTTATATGTGCACCTAGACATGTTTCTTCTTTACCGAGCCGTGTCGTAGGCGGCCGGGTAGGCACGTAGCTGTGCATTGCCACTGATCAGTTGGGCAGAGATGATGTTGTGATGAGGAGCTCACCCCACAGAGGGATTTATTATTATTGTTATATGATATGATATATATACCTCCACAGTGAGGAATGATTTTACGAGCACGCATTTACATTTATGTTGTAGATATGGTCTCCCTCAGTGGCTTTGAACAGAGTTTCAGGTTATTTGTAAATCTCTTCTCATATTATTTACCTTATTTGTGCTTGTCCTTTACGCCCTACATATTCAGTACATATTTCGTACTGACGCCTTTTGTGCGCTGTGTTCATGCCCACAGGTGCTGATAGACAGGCCGGCGTGCCTCCGCAGTAGGACACTGAGATCAGCGGTTGAGTGTCGCACTCCACTTCTTCGGAGTTGCTGGTTGTGAGTCTATAGGTACAGATGCATATGTATATGTATTGTTTTGGGGGTATGTCGGGGCCCTATCCCGACTTGTTGATATTGTGTAGCTCTTTTAGAGGCTTGCAGACCAGTTGTCAGTGTATATATGTTTTGCATGGCCTTGTCGGCCCCTGCACAGTTGGCATGACTATATAGTCTTGTTGGCCTTAGCTATATATGTGTGTGTGTATATATATATATATATATATATGTAGGTTGTTGTTGGGTTCATCTGTGTGTAGGATTATACATTTGGTTCTTGTTAGTGTCATATTGCAGCCTTGTCGGCCTATTATTCATATTACATGTCACAGATGCTATGGTTGGTTCGCTCGGGCCTTCGGGTGCCGAGTGACGGCCACACTCCCTAAAGTTGGGGTGTGACAGATCCCCTCGACCCACTCTTTGAGATGAGGAACTGCATCCGGCACCCGAAAAACAGCTGCACCATAGAAAATTGATAAGAGGAAGGGCAAAAGGAAAAACGGTAAGCAAATTTCTAAAAAGCAGGGTTGTACTTATACTTCATATTCCATTTCTCAGGGAACGGCATATCCTCGGCCGGGATTAGGTATGATGTTTTCACTCGAACAAATAGACCCAACCAACCTCGATCCCGATCCTCATCAATACTTGAAAACGGGGCTTTGCTTGCTCGACGAGCAAGTTTTATCAATCCCCATCGATAGAGTTGGGGACCGTACAAACGCATGAGATGATCGAGGGTGAAAGGATACCCCTCGATCTTACTTACGAAAAAATCGGAGAAGGATAACTATCCTCCGGAAAGAAGGATGAATTTGGCCCAAGGTCACCTAGTACCTTTTACAAAAGGCAATAATGACCAGGTCCAAAGGGCTCAACGTGAAGGGATAAGTGTAAACACTTAAAAAATCCTCCACGTGGATAGTAATTGCTTCTTCAGGCGCAGGAACCACCACACACTTGCCGACCCAGTTGCAGTCTTCCTTGACTTTCTCGAGAACGCTGTCGGTGATTGAACAGATATATCTCATGACCAGTTCGCACCAGCCCGGTGTTGAGGAAGTTTTTTCAACCTTGAAATCGGCTCCGGTTGAGCACCCCGTGGGTATAAACGCCTTTAGAGGGGGTTCCGGTATAGGTTCCTCGGTGACGACAGGCAAAACATTCTCAGCACGTTGAGAAGAAGAGGGAATTTTTCTTTGGGGAATGAATTTTGAAGTCTTTGTCATTATCTTTGGATAGAGGAAGAAGGAAAAAGATGCTGATACGACGGAGATATAATCCGTAGATAGCTTGTGAAATACTTTCAGAAAACCAGAAGGCAGGAGATCTTGAAGAGAAGAATGATGAAGTTTCTATAAAAGAGCACGAATCTTTGAATATAAAGAATGAATGAGGGTAATTATAGTCTTTCAAAACGGCAGGTCGCATCCCGAAGCGGCAGAACATCAACTGACACACATTTAATGCTTTAAAAGGCTTTTCTGATAGGACATTTTCAATTTCCGTATCGCGTACATCATGAGTCTATCGCCACTTATCAGAGTGAGAATCGGAAGCTCGTATGGTGATAATCTGAGGCTCATATCGTTTCTCGTCGTTACTCTCTGAAAAACGAGGGAACTATCTGTATATGGTCGAAGTCGGGCTCGAGTATATATGGTCGAAATCGGGATGGACTATTGCACGACAGGTCGAGTTCGGAATGCGAAGGGTTGAAGATCGACCCCGAGTTTCATCGAAGCGGAACACGAGGCCAGAATGTCCGACCTCGAGAATACCGAGCCCATAATCCGGAATCGATCCCGACCCTGAAAATGCTCGAGGGAAGATCACCGAACCTAAATAACAGAAAGCCAGAATATCCGTAATGAGACGAGCATCACGGCGTGAATCTCGGCATAAGTCAATGGAATCGCTTAATTAGCAAATCAGGAGATTTTTTACCTTATATAAAGTTGTATCAAATGTAGGATTCCCCTACTATATAAAAGGGGGGTCTAATCATTTGTAGGGGGACTTTTTAGGATCATAAAAAAGACAGCTATAGATTGGTCTCTTGAATCATTATCCCATTATCTTGTTTCAATTTTAATTATAATCGATCCCTGCCCAAGAGTGATCAACCAACGTGGTCACCATTGTTCAGCGTGGGTGGTTTGCATTCCTTCATTTATTACTTAATTTTAATTTCAATCTGATTACTCGTCATTTGTATCAATTTAGATCAGGTATCCTTAAGACCACATATAGATTTAATTGTTATTTGATTTTTAGGGTAAATATGATTTTTTAAAACTCATTTTCGAAAAAAATTTCAAAAACTTGCAAATTCTTTTTTTGACAATCTTGTGGATAATTTTTTTTTACACGGACAAACGAGGCCTAGACTGATAGTGACGCTTCCAAAGGATAATATGAGACATAATAATAATAATAATAATAATAATAATAATAATAATAATAATAATAATAATAATAATAATAGCAATAACAATAACAACAACAACAACAACAACAACAACAACAACAACAACAACAATAATAATAATAATAATAATAATAATAATAATAATAATAATAATAATGATGATGATGATGATGATGATGATGATAATAACAACAATAACAATAATAATAATAATAATAATAATAATAATAAATACATATACATATATATATATGTGTGTGTGTGTGTATGCATATTGTACAATGTAATTGGTACAAGATTATAGTTGTTTTAAATAATAATAATAATAATATGTTTTAAATAATAATAATAATAATAATAATAATAATAATACATACATACATACATACATACATACATATATATATATGTGTGTAGCATATTGTACAATGTAATTGGTACAAGATTATAGTTGTTTTAAATAATAATAATAATAATAATCATCATAATCGTCGTCATCGTCATCCTCAGTTTCCTCTTTTGGGTTCCCCCGACGATCAACCTACCCTTAACGTGTTCCTTTCTTCTACACAGATCGCACCTAATTTTGGAATGTGGATCGAAACCGATTTTACCTCTTGTGGTGGACTTAAGATAATCTCTCACGTGTGAATTCAGAGAAAATAAAAGGCGACAAACGCAGTTAGGGGTAAACACGACTCGAAACACGTGTGCTGCTGTCTGAACCTATCCAGTTTAGACAATTGTCGAAGACCCACGTATGATCATCATCCGACGGCTTAAAGATTATCACCTGTAAAAACTACAGTTGAGAATTTCCCAGAAATCAATTCCAGAAGAAGCCAATAGCTACTTCAGAAAAATAGGATAATACTCCACATTTTCTCCGTTTCAGTGTAGTTCCACGTTTTAGCATAGTAACACAGAAGAGGAAGAAAATCAGAGAGTGGGAAGGGAGATGGCAACGGGGTTAAAGGCACTGCCTTTCTCATTTGGGGCACACTTTCTGGCCTTAGCTGCCGCGATTATGGTGTTGGTTTGGTCTATTCACTTTAGGGGTGGCTTGGCTTGGGAAGCTGATAATAAAAATCTCATTTTTAATGTAAGCCTTTCATCTTTGCCATCTTTATTTTCAAGTTTATCTCTGCCCCCTTTTTGTGGAATAGTATTTGACATGGATATATGGAATCTTGTTGTCTTTCAATTCTGTATATATATATATTTTTTGACGATCTTTCTCATTGTATATATTTAATAAATGAGGATCAGATGATTTGGTTTGCAAAGTGATAATAACCCTTTGTAGTTCGGATCATGATATTTTCAGCTGCAATAGAAAGGGCAGCCCGTGGGGTCTGGGAAGGGCTACGCCCCGAATCCTGTGTGAACGCGAGATGCCTTGTACACCGGGTATTGCAGCTGAACATATCGTGATCCGAACTACAAAGGGTTATTATCACTTTGTAGTTCAGCTGCAATAAGTTTTATAATACTAGTCAATTTTATTTGAGACGAGGAGATATGCTTTTCTTCTGGTTCTTTTTTGACATACAGTGGTTCCTCCTGGTTTTAATTTTAACAGGTTGTTAGCAACTGAATCTGATCAGTTTCTTCCTTTTTACACATTTGCTATCGTTATAAATAGAATTTCCAGGCTTTAATTGAGAGAAATCTTCACTGTTGGATGTTATGCCTCGTGCAAGGAGAAGTTTTTATTGGTGTTTGCCCTGTTGGGTTGATTTAGGAAAAGGATGAATTATATGGTGATATTTCTCCCTTTTTCGGTGTGTTCTTTTTGTTATATGTATTTTGAAGTTGACATCCATGCTTTTGATCATTTTGCTACCTACCTTGACTCTTTATGGGTAGGTATCTGCCTCTAAAATATGAAACATTGGAATGTACAAATCAGGAGTCTGTTAATCTTGATGCAGTTAGTTGTCCAACAACACCATAGAAGTAGTGATCACTACATTTCTCTTTCTAATACTAATGTTTAGGCAGCATGGTGATCAAAATTTGATTATTTTACTAATCATTAACAATGATCCAAAATATAGGAAAGTCATTGAATTTATTAATTCAGTGTTATGCGTACCTAAATGCTCTTGGGGGAACCTTATGACTGCAGAAGTTAGAATACAAGAGAACAAGTACTATCTGCCCTGCAGCCCTCCTACTCTAATGATGAATAATTTGTAGTTGCACAATGTTGCTAGATGAAATTTGAGTCAAATTGTGAAAATTAAGGATAATGTTATTGAATTACTTAATAAAGAGAAAATTCGAGGAAGAATTTTTCTTGTTATGGATTCAGCTGGTAAAAACTCAACTATCACTTCCAGATTCTTTTAGCTATGCTGATGATAGTTTTGCCTACTTTAAGCAGTACTGATACTGATGTTTATAACATCATTTTTCCTGTTATGGTATTTTCATCTTTTCTCATTTTGTTTTTTGGTTTCCAGATTCACCCTGTACTGATGCTTATTGGCTTCATTATTCTTGGGGGAGAAGGTGATTGAGATGTTTATAAATATCTTTTTTTTTGTTGCCTTTTTTATAATTTTTGTCCTGTTTCTTCTTGAATAAATCCATTTGAGGATTAATGCTTTATTACTCCAAAATGTGCAGCCATCATGAGTTACAAATCTTTCCCCCTGAAGAAGCAGGTGAAGAAAGTAATCCATCTAATTTTACATGCTATTGCACTCGTACTTGGTATAGTTGGAATCTGTGCTGCATTCAAAAATCACAATGAAAGCAACATCCCCAACATGTATAGTTTACATTCCTGGGTCGGGATCGGTGTTATTATTCTTTATGGCATTCAGGTAAATATCCCATATTGAGTACTCCGTATACCTGGTAATATGACTACATATGTTTTCATGTCCTTGTTATTTTTTGTCCGATCAGATTCTCTATCAAATACCTGAGACCGTGCTCCATTTTAATCCTCTTATCTAATTTAATAGTGAAGGAATAGTTTGAGGCTTGTAAATTGTCATGAGATGAAGTTCCAAGTAGGTTCTTTCATGTGTTCTCTGGTCCAAACAGAGTTTGACTTCTTTTAAGGACATTTTCATAAGTATTTTGCATTTCTTGATCTTTATTCTTTACTATAAATAAGTAAATGATACTCTGCTTATAACGAGGCAATACACTACTTAGATGTCAACCTTGAAAACTTTGTGGGAGAGCCCCCTTTTAAGGCCCTTTCATTGCAAGTGGACTGACTCGCAATATTTCCATTCGTTCTTGCTTGAGTCTCCTGATCTATGTCATTAATCCTTTATCTGGCTTGATGTACCCAATGTAAGGTGTACATGGGTATAATCTGTCGCTTTTAGCGGGTTCTTCAAAATGATTAAATATTAGCAGAAAACTTCACGTACGCTGATCATATAGTGTAGATCCTAGCTTAATTATCTGTTTAACTAGAATTATGCTGATGAGGAGCTGTTTCTCATCACTTGATGGCATAATTTGCAGTGGATTTATGGATTTGTGGTGTTCTTCTACCCTGGGGGTAGTGCTGAAGTTAGGCATGATTCACTTCCCTGGCATGTGCTTTTCGGGATGTTTGTGTATGCCATGGCTGTTGGCAATGCCTGTCTAGGATTCCTTGAGAAGCTTACATTCCTTGAGGTTAACGGTTTGGCTAAATATGGTTCCGAGGCTTTCCTAGTCAACTTTACTGCCATTGCTACAGTTCTATACGGGGTCTTTGTGTTTTTGACCATTCTTTCTCAGGCTCCTACTGAGGATGATTATAGTTACTCTGCCATCTCATGAGTTCCAGTCAGCTATTATTGCATATTTGGTTCTATTGAACGTCGAGAACTAAGACTCTTAGTGGTGAATGGTTCCTCTCTACCTTTCCACTTTGGTCTTCTTATTTTCGATATCTTTGATTATCTAGCTGTATAGTGGAGTATGATCCGATTTCTTTACACTATTGTAATCATACATCTCCATCTTGATGATGGCACAATCTTGATGTGTATGTTGTTATATTGGAGCTAAGATTTGTATTTAGATGATTGTGGTGGGAGGCCTTGAATACTTCTTTTGTTCAAAATCTTTATTTCTCAATTGTCTGGATTACTTTAACTAACTCTTCTTTTTATTTGAAAAAATTTCCTACATAAAATGGATGAAAATGCTGGTACCTCCTTGTATCTTTGCGGCTGATAATACTGGAACTTCAAAGTTCAAACTTTATCTCAACCTACTTTTGTCTAAGGACAGTTTAATAAATTTTTTGAAAATTCGATTTCCATCCCTTATAAGTCAAGTGGAATTATTCAATTAGAAGTGGTGAGCCAAACAATTACTACTACTTATCAATTACTACAATCTTGGGTTTGGTTGGCATAGCGATTGAAAGTAGCCACTTCCTGAGTTAACCTGCAATCTGCATAATCTTCCATAGCTGGAACTTAGTCAATTGAAGGATATAAACTTTGCATATATATGAATGTAGGTATGGGTTTCTTCTATGTTTGGTAATCGGTACCAATTTCAAGGAGATAATATTGAGCTGGAAAATTTGGCTACAAGGTTTGCGTAACTGTAGTTCAAAACTACAACGACATGAGAGATCCATTTATTAGTATGAGTGCAGGTTAAAACTTAAAACTTAGCTTACTCAAAAGGGAAAATACTACACTAACCAACACTTATTACCAAAAGATCTACCTGCTGACTGAGTATTCGCTTCCCCTTTCTCTTCATTTATTCAAAGTTTCCCGTCTTTATTTCTCGTTAAATTAATTTTAAGTATCAATCTTCTTTAGATTTGGTAATTAATACTAGAATCAGATGCAGAGCCACGTCACTTGCCAAATCTATATTGTTGACATACCAAGAAGCCTTTCTTTCCAAATCAACTAGCACGATTATTCAAAGTTAAAACTGGTTTCCAAATTTTTTAGATGAGATGATTATTGATTAGACCCTTAAGCTGTTGAAAGTGGCCACTAATCTCTTAGTTTCTGAGAAATGGTAGATACATTCTTATAGGTAATTTTTTTGTAAATGATTATCAAAGTACTATTTTGTTTTTTTGAACACTCACATTAAGGGAAAAGAGAAATGGACATTAGAAGAAAAAGTAAATAGCACCGCTTTTGTTAAGTGACAAATAGCTTCTTTAAGATTAAGAGAACCCCCATATATACAAATAATAGTCACTCTAATCATTATGTAAATTACTTGACTTGAACAATAGTATAAAGTAGATAAATGATGTTTCTGTTGTGTACTCTAAGTAGACAGTTGAAATATGTAATAGGGTCGAAAATTATGAAGAAATTTCTTAAGAAATGAAGAGGAAAAATGCATGGAGATATGAAATAAAGATTCTGGAGATATTTATCTAGTTTCTCAAGGCAATAAGTTGAATCGTATTTGCCTGTAAATTTTGATTCTTTTATGTTCGTCTATCAGCATCATTATTATTATTATTATTATCGCTACTTCATCAAAACTAGCTCATTAAGAAAATATTTCATTTTAAGACAAAATATACAGTTCCTATCTTAAACATATGTCAAGCGTTACTTCTCAATTATAACCCTTTATGATTAAAGCCAAAAATAAAAAAAAACATATGTTGCAAATTGATCCCTATAATTTTGAACTTCAAAGGTTAAGTGTCATTATCTCATTCACCACTGACCCTCTTAACAAAAAGTCAAGAGTTGACTCCAATCACGGGGAAGGGGTAAAGATATCAGCTCGACCGAGCACTGTTAACTGTTTTTCATACAGTACTAATAATATATACAACTTAATTAAAATATCTCCTTATTTCTTGTTTGGATTGTGTAATTAGAAAGTCTTTCATTACCATGACAATAGTTTTACATAGGGGTGTCAATGGTTTGGTTCGGTCAGTTATTTTATAAACTTTGTATCATATCAATTTTTCGGTTATTCTATTATGTATAATTAAAATTAAACTTTTCGAAACCGTCCCAATCATGTCGGTTTCTCTTTGATATCAGCACGATTCGGTTTTTTTACTAATTTTTTAAAGAGAAAGTCTCACTTTATACCTATTAAGTCCAAATATTTACCCTTTAATACCCAGGCCAAACTATTTACTTTTCCTACCCATGCAGCCCATACTATTTACGCGGCCCACCCATTAGCGGATTCCCATGCCCGGCCCAAGCTATTTCACCCAGCAGCCCATGCAATTAGTGGATTCCCATACCCACCGTCGCCTCATTTAATTTATCTTCGTCCTTTAACGCTACAGAGTTAGTTTCAAAACATCCATAGCCAAACCATGAGAAACCATATTTCACCCAGTATTTAATGATTTGAGTTTTAAATTTTTTCTTCAGATTTCGTTCTATCTCTTCGTCTAATAGTAATTTCTGGGCGAAATTTTTGGATGTGAAAGTACATTTTAGTGAAAGTGGGTTTTCAAAATCATAAAATTATTGTGTTTTTCTTTGTACTTTTGTGAATTAATGTCTGCAGGTTATTTTTTTCACTATGGGTTGGAAGCATTGTGCGCGTAGATGGTGGCGCCGTGCACAACATCATTCTTCAACCGAAGTAACTGCTGAATTAGTTGCCTCAACCATGTCCGGTCCTAGTTTTTCATTATTTTCTGATTCTCCGTCTGTGTTTAGTCCTAACCCTAGCAGTAGTCGTGTTGAAAACACAACTGAAAATGTAAAATTAGAGGGTGGAAAAGGCAACAATATTGATGCTTCGTCAGTCGATGGAACTCCATACCAGTCATTACCTGAAATAAATTCCGAACCTGTCATAGCAGGTGCTACGGTGGATGATAAGGGAAAAGCTAAAGTTGTTGAGGATTCTGAGTTAGGGGGAAGCCGACGTGAATTCGTGCCTGACACAGAGACTCAACCAATCGATGTTGATTATAACGATGATTCACAAATAAAGAAGAAAAAAATTGTGGCACCCAAGAAGGTAATTTTCTTAAAATTAGTAGCTGTGCTTTTGAATATATAGTACATTGTTAATTTTTGATTTTTTGGTATGCTTTTGTATTACATTATAGTTATCTTCAGTTGTGTGAACTGGGAACGACCCCATACAACTATATACCCTGTTGGTATAACTATATACTATATTGGTATCATACTTTTTTGGTTGTATTAACTTCCTTTAATTGGGACGCTATCTGCTTTTTCTTTAATAATAATAGTATAGTACAATGTCTTAAAATACTTTATTATATTAATGTGTGGTACACTATATTTTTTTTTTATTTTTTCTCTTTATGCATGTGTGTACTGTAATAGTAGAATAGTCATATATAGTTGGCAGGAATTAACCAGTAGAACTGTATAACTTGTTGATATAATTATATGTCATATTGGTATCATATGGTAGTTGTAATATTTTTTGGTTGTTTTAGCTGTATTTTAAGTGAATTCTATTTATGATATTATTTATATGATCATGTTTTGCATTGTTTAGATTCCCTTGTGCCTATGGACATAAAGTATGTGTGTTATGTAATAATTTTTATAGTTATATGCAGTTGTTGGAACAACCCCGTACAACTATATACCCTGTAAGTATAGCTATATACTATATTGGTATCTTGGTGTCATATGCTTTTGGATCCTTTTTTGGCTGTATTGGCTGCATTTAATTGGTACACTATTTGTTTTTCCTTTAATAATATTAGTATCGTACAATATCTTGAAAATACTTTATAACTGCATACTTTTTTGATTTTTCTCTTTATGCCTGTCTGTTATGTAATAGTAGTATAGTCATTTATAGTTACCGGGAATTAGCTAGTAGAACTGTATATCCTGATGGTATAGTTATATGCATGTTGGTATCATATGGTAGTTGTAACATTTTCGGTTGTTTTAGTTGCATTTTTAAGTGAATTCTATTTCTGAAATTATTTATATGAATATGTTTTACAATGTTGGGATTTCCTTGTGCCTATGGACATAGATTATAAACCAAAGGTAGATTGTGATACCAATTGCAATGTCATTCGTCTGTTGAAAGAGATTTTAACAAAGAAGCAACTTCGGATGTTTAAGAAAATATGCTTTGGCTTTTTGGATCTGCCACCAGTTATTGTGTAGATTCGGGATATGCACCATTTACTTATTAGAGAAGTACATCATAAGGTGAAAAATGAGATGCGGTTTGTAGTGAGTGATTCTAGGTTGCGCTTTGGTTTGGGTTAATTTGCACTCGTTACTGTGCTGAAATGTAAGGGTAATACAAATATAGAGAGCGTACCAGAGAATAGGTTGATTTCAAAATATTTGGGGACTGCATCTGTGACATTGGCCCAACTAGTAGACTATTTTACGAAAAAGAAATGGGAGGCAGATGATGATGCGTTGAAGATAGCAGTTCTTTATTTTGTGAACAGCTTCTTACTTTCTCTGCTCAAACCAAAGGTTATTTCACGGTCTTACATTTACTTGGTTGAGCGCGGTGATTTTAAAAATTATCCTTGGGGTATCGATGTTTATAACGCTATAATCGACTCGCGTTCCAACAAGTTTCAAGATAAGCCTTCTTTTTATAGACTCGGTGGCTTCCCTTTGGCTTTAAAGATTTGGTTGTATGAATGTTGCCCAAGTTTGGATGGTCACTTTGCTGATCATATTGGAAACAAACTTTCACGAATTCTGAATTGGATAGTCAAAGGTCAAATACAAAATGAGCGAGTTGCTTTGCGAATGTTTAGCTTGCAACGCAAGAAGGTAATTTTTTCATACTTTTATTGAATCTTTTAATGTTTTGGTACAGTAGTGTAGTCACAGGTAGTTGTAGCAATATCCCAGATCAATGATATACTCTGTTGGTATACATGTATACCATGTTGGTATCATATGGTTACATGGATCTTTTTTGCTACTTATACTTTTATTGCTACTTATACTTTTAATATTCTCATACTTTTATTGTATTTTTTAATATTTTGGTACAGTAGTTTAGTCATATGTAGTTGTAGCAATATCCTAGAGCAATGATATACTCTGTTAGTATACATGTATACCATGTTGGTGTCATATGGTTTCATGGATCTTTTCTGCTACTTATACTTTTATTGCTACTTATACTTTTAATTTTCTCATAATTTTATTACATCTTTTAATATTTTGGCACAGTAGTTAGTCACAGGTAGTTATAGCAATATCCCAGAGCAATGATATACTCTATTGGTATACATGTATATCATGTTGGTATCATATGGTTATAGGAATCTTTTATCTTTCCATGTTTTGTTATCATTTATATTTCTAACTAGTGTCATTAATAATTGCAACTAAAGAACATCACCCCAACTGATGCTGAGAAGCAACTATTTGGTGTGCGTGGTCTAAACTTTGAAATTGAAGTTTATTGCACCGACAGTCAGCTTGATAGCTTTCAGGTTTTTGGCACTCAATTGTCAAAGACACAACGTATGCATCAAAGTACTGGAGGTGATTCCGAACCTACTAATACTGAGGTAATGAAGGAGTTACAAGGTTTGAAGCTTTGTAGAGACCAAGTTTGAGGAGGTGCTTGCAGCTATTGGTAGGCAATTAATGAAACCAGAGGGAAATTCAGCGCTATTGTTCTTTTATATAATATAATGCTATAGTATATTTTTCAAAGATGCAATATATGCTTATAGGATACTATTCCATTCTTTACTTTTAGTGCACATAGTATTCTTGTAATATATATAATAATAAAATTATTATTTTCTCATTTTCAGCATAAGCAACAGGATAATGTTCTTACTTTGGTGAGATGCACAACGATTATGACCAGTTTGAAAGGGGCGACAGTTGGAATGATCTTGTAGTTATTGGAGATAGCACGCTCAAAGCGCTTCTAGTAGGTAAATCACATATATATTTTCTTATTTTTTATTATTTTTTTTTTGCTGTCATTTTTTGAAAATAGTACTCTTTATTATACTTTTATATGTTTAGTGTCTGGTTTTGGTGGGGTTGGTCGAGATGGTGGTCCTAGTGGTGTCAATGTGAAGAACATCACAGCAAGGCATGGCGTAGTTACTGATGATTTGCGTTCTGGTAAATATTGTATATGCAATTTATTTATTTATTTAATGCATTCACTAACCTTTTTCTTAACTTTTTTCACCCCCCTTTGTAAATAAGCATGATCTTGGCTTGAATTCTGACTTTGAACTGTCTGTATCTGTAATTGATCAAATCACCGCCATTACACAATAGGCAAAATATAAGCAGCAATCTCATGATGTTAAAAAGTCTAGACTTGCTCCATTGCCATCAGGAATCGCTGCACAGACACAACCAGATGCTGTTATTGAGTCTAAAGCTCCTCCTTTACTACAAAATACTGCTCCACAAGGTACGATTGTTGATGTTTCTAATTCTGAAGTTGGTATGTACATGAGAGATTTTTGATAGTTTTTTTATTTATTTAAATAGTGATGTTGATAATGCTTTTTTGTGTTCAGCATCTCGGGTTGATGGTGTTGGTCAAGCGGATGTAGGTGGCAGTAATGTGAATTTGCCTTCTGGTAATGTCTTATATATATAACTTTTCATTTTTTTTAAAGAAATTTCTTAACTTTGTATATTTGTTGATTCACTAGAATTTTGTTTTTTAAGCTCCCTGTCGACATGAGGGTGATCTTGACTTGGATTCTGATTTGAATATATTGATTCTCAACTTGATCTAATTGCTGCCATTACACAAGGAGGGAGACGTAATGTAAATCAATCTGAAAATGAACTGATAACTTTTGATGTAAATAAGTCTAAACCTGAGTAGTCGGTATCAAGAACTGTTGTCTGGACACAAAGAGATGTTGAAACAACTCCTGCAGTTTTCACACGCAGAAGGTGCCCTGCAGCTGTAAAATAGTCGCCATATAGGAATGATTGGCAATCTGGTGTTAGTGCAGTTGGGGGATCCTCGAAGGTTATCAAAGGAAGATTTTCATTTGTAAATGACATTTCAGTGGCTGTTGATTATAAGCTTACGACTGCATTCTCAAACTTTGTTGAAGCAGACATGCACTTGGGAGAGTGCGTATTCATTTCCATGTACTTTTGTTTTCATATTTTCTTAATTTTTGTTGATGTATTTCTTATCCATATCTTCTTTTATAAGAAATAGGTAAGTGTATTTACTTCGTGATCGAAAGATGGACCCTTTTTTTGACTTTGAAGTTAAACAGATTGATGATAAGACGTTTTTTCACACATTAAACTATTCTGGCAGGCCACTGTCTAGTTCAGTATGTGTACGACTTTTTATTTTTGTTTTTGTATTAGCTCATGCATATTGTTAGTGTTAGTCATGTTTTCTTCCTCTGTTTTTTGCAGCACATGAATATTATATTCTACTATCTTAGGAAGAAGGCGAAATATGGAATTAATAAGCCATTCAAAGTCACAATTACAGATTCTCTTTTTAATAATATCATTAAAAGGGTTTACACAGAATTTATAAAATGTGGGAAATAAGATCATTTGATTGATAGATCAGACGATATCATGGAGTACATGAAAAGGTTTAGGATGTATTGCAACACTCCATGGCACCTGGTTGATCATGTCCTCTTTCCAGTTAATTTGGCAGAAAAGTGGCATTGGATATTGGGGTGTGTATCATTCCATAAGAGATATTTTATGTATATGACTTTCTACGTAGCCGAAAGCACAAAATGGCTATTCAAAAGTTGGCAGAGGCATATGCTGTGTTAACACCCCTATTTCTAGTTAGCATTGAATTTCTAACCAAAAAAGTGACATTGTAGTAGAAAATGATCGCCACATGGGAAAGGAATTGACTGATCAATTTGAGATTCAACTGATCACAAATCTGCCAACATAGCAAAATTTGTAAGAATAATTACCTTTTTTACTTTGTTTTCCTCATTCATATTAATATTTTTCACTACTAATCGATTTTTATATATTCTATTCATTTGTTTTATTTCAGAGATTGTAGAGTATATGTTGCACGCTTTGCTGAGTACATTATTAAAGGTCGTCCAATCCTTTTTGCCAATTTTTGATGTGGATGGTCTTCAAGCTAGGTTTGGTATACTGCTATGGCACTATAGGAGGAGCAAGCAGTTGCATGGTGAATCAAGTGAATTTGAGGCTCCAGTAGTAACAAAAAAGACTCATGGAAAGAAGCGCAAGAAGTAGTATAGGTCTCTTTTTTGCTTTTAGTTAATCGTAGCATGAAAACTTTGTAGGATTTTAATAGTTTTTTGTGAAGTATGGTATTTTGCATTATTAGATTGTAAAAATTCTAGCTTTTAAAAGTGTGTTCTAGGAATACAATTGTAATAGTACAATATGTTACTATAACTATTTTAATGTTGGAATCTATCTTCAGTTTGTTTTATTAGGATTTTCTTAGGCTTCTTCAGTAAAGTTATTGGTTTATTAGCAGTGCCTTTCGGAGACAAAATTTTCTTAGCACTTGAAGTCAAGCCATTAGTGCAGAACAGGACTGTTACAACAGCGCTATTAGTTCCTACTCCTACTGCCATTTGTAGTAGGAGGAGCACTGTTATTTCGCTGTAATACAACAGCAGAAGTTGTTTTTGGAGGTGTATTTTTAAGGGAGTTACGACGTTCAAAAAGAGGAACTATGTTGATATTTGATTGAAAAGAACAAGGCGACTATTGATTTGAATGAGAAGAAATATTTTTAGAAAGCGAATTTGGTTTTGAATTTGTATTGAGAGCAGTTTTTAGTTGTAGTTGAATCTAAGAAATTCTGTGCAGATTTTGCATTGCTGCATCATTTGTATTCTGCAAAGATTTTGGTTCAGGTATATTAGTGCAGTAGAACTATATACCAATCAGGTATACATATATATCATTTGGGTATCACGTTGTATTTGAGTACCTTAATGTTATATTTTTTTGGTGCACCATTTGTATTTCTGCACATATTTTGGTTTAGCCATATTAGTGCAATACAACAATATACCAATCAGGTATACAAATACCATTCGGGTATCATATTGTATTTGAATACCTTTTTGTTATACTTCAATATTGATATGAGTTGCAAAGTGTGCCCATTTTGTTGAGGAAGTATGTACATATGTTGTATTTTTTTGGTGGACCACTTGTATTTCTGCACATAATTTGGTTTAACTATATTAGTGCAATACAACTGTATACAAATATACCATTCGGGTATCACATTGTATTTGAATACCTTTTTGTTACACTTCAATATTGCCATGAGTTGCAAAGTGCTCCCATTTTATTAAGGAAACATGAACAGATGTTGCATTTTTTTGGTGCTCCACTTGTATTTCTACACATATTTTGGTTTAACCATATTAGTGCAATACAACTATATACCAATAGGTATACAAATATGGAAATTTTACCTCCTATAGCAAAGGTATCACCCTATTTATTATAAACTAAAATTATTTTAAAATATTATTTTCTATAGCTATTTTTTATATTTTATAGCAAAATAGGTATTTATGGCATATACTACAATTGAGACATGAAATACGCTATTTATGATTTTCTTCTCTCTTTCTTTCAATTAACACACGATTCTCTCTGAAAAGATTTCTTCTTTCTCTCTCTCTCTTCTCTCTCTCTCTCTCTCTCTCTCTCTCTCTCTCTCTCTCTCTCTCTCTCTTTCTCTCTCTTCTGAGACAACGACTTTCTTCTACGCAATGGATCTCTTCTACAAGTTCTTTATTTGCAATGGATTTGATTGCAATATTAGAAAGATAACGGTAACAGTTTTCTTCTACTCCGGATATTGCAATGGATTCCTCTACACGGATAATGCAATATTTTTTACGTCGGAGAAGATTCGAGGGCCGGGGTTTTTGTTCGTCTCCATTTTTAGTTTTAATACAATGTATATAATATTTTGCTTAGTCGAAAAACGCCATCTTCGACGAAGTTTCTACTATTCTTTGCTATTTAGTCACATATAATGATACAAATACATTGTATTATGTACAAATTCACTCTAATACATTGTATTATTGCATAAATACATTATTTTTTGCCTGTATTTATGTATTTCGAAGGTTTATATTATTTCAATGCAGCTGAATACATCTGTATTCATGCATGAATATAGGATACAAACATTGAAATAAACTGAATACAAACATTAAAATAGAACATAATATAAACAATGAATACATTTTATTTTAAAATACAGTAAAAATACAGTAAAATACACTGAGTACAAATAGAAATACAGTGAATACAACCAATGAACTATACTGAATACATCAATAATAACATGTATTAGGAATAACTAAAATAATGTTAATACAAATACATTTGAACACACCGAATATAAAATAGCAAATACAGTAAATACAAACATTGAATCTAATGAATGCAACAGTAATAAAAATATTGAAATGCACTAAATACAAAAGTTAAATACAATAGTTATATACAACTGTAAAATCATTCTAATTAATTGGGTTGATAATGAGGCATGTTAGAATTGATTTTGTTGAGTTATATTTGGAGTGTATCGCGCTAATTGATATTATTTCCGTTATTAGACAGCTAGACATACCTATTTTTAAGGTGATTGTCGTTACTGTATTCATGAATACATATTGCAGATACATGTGAATACATACTCATACAATTGGAATGCCCTGATTTTAGGCACTTTTTATTGCTATATTCATGAATACTGCAGCGCGAATACAGCGAATACACTACCGTAACAACTGAATGGTAGCTATAGGAAGTAATTATGTTTATGGTAGCTATAGGAAGTTAATAGCCATTAAAAAATAGTGGTTTCTAAAAATTCCTCTACAAATATACCATTTGGGTATCACATTGTATTTGAGTACCTTTTTCCCCTACAGTAACTGCATGTAAATGGCTTCCAATTTGTTATACTTCAATACTGACATGATATGCAAAGCGTACCCATTTTGTTAACGATGCATGTACAGATGTTGCCTTTGGGGAACCACTTCTATTTTTCACATATTTTGATACTAATAAGGTATACAGATATACCACTTGGGTATCACATTATATTTTAACGCCTTTTTTCCTGCAACAACTAGATGTAAATGTATCCCACTTTTGTATACTAAAATAGCAAATAAGCAGATTCTTATGGAAAACACAAGTAGCCGTACAAGATTTTTGCCAAAAAGTAATTTGGCAAAGAATCACCATACCAAATATATATCTAGTGCAAGACATGCATTTTATTCTTTGTAATTCAAATGATATGATTCTACGATATATGAGTTCTATAAAAATATTGAAGCATTATATCAATCTCTTTTTGAAATATTTCGGCACTTTCTCCGATTGTGTCCTTTTTCTCGCGTAGTGCACGTGTAATTGTATTACCTTCCCAATCTCCTATGCCTCTCTTATTTTTAGGTCTTCCTGGTTTGATTTTTCCTTTTGGTCGAAGTACCACCTGCGAAGAGACATGTTATGGAATTTGCCACGTTGTTTCATCCGGCAGATGGTTTACTGGTATCTCATATATTTTTAGCAAGTACTCTATGCTGTAGTAATCCAAGCAATAATTGTATGAATCCATATGGAATTTTTGTATTACTTCCATTGCATGTGGACATGGAATATCGTCTAGCTGAAGCCTTCCACAAGTGCAGTTTTTTTCATGTAGGCGCACCATATTTCTTGTTTAGTGTAACGACCCGACCGGTCGTTTTGAGCATTTGCACTTCGCTCGATAGTTTACAGGCATAAGTAGCTCCGTTATGATGTATAATGACTTAGGAAAATCGTCGGTTTTGGTTTTCAGGTTATTCAGAATCGATTTGGAAGAATGAATTTCATGGTTTAAGCTTTAAGTTGGAAGAGTTGACCAAGTTTGACTTTTTAGTATTTGACCTCAGATTGGAGTTTTGATGGTTCCGTTAGGTTTGGATGGTGATTTATGACTCAGGCGTATGCTCGGATTTGCATTTGGATATTTCTAGAAGGTTTCAGCACTAATTGGTGAAAGTTGGAAATTTGAAGGTTTAGAAAGTCCTTAAGTTTGACCGTAAGTTGACTTTGTAGATATTAGATTAGGATTGTGGTTCTGGAAATAGGAATAGCTTCGTCATGTCATTTGGGACTTGTGTGCAAAGTTTGAGTTTATTCCGAGTTGATTTGAAATGTTTCGATGCGAGTTTTGGAAATTGAAAGTTCAAAGTTCATTGAGTTCGAATTGAGGTGTGATTCGTCATTTTGATATTGTTATGCGTGATTTGAGGCCTCGAGTACGTCCGTGTTATGTTATAGGACTTGTTGGTACATTCAAACGGGGTCCGGGGTGGCCCGGCTGAGTTTCTGACGAGGTTCGGATCATTTTCGTTTCATGTTGCATTGCTGTAGGTATGATGGTTCTGGTGCTTCCGCATCTGTGGAAGAATGGGCCCAGATGCGAGTCTGCAGATGCGGACAATTGGTCGCAGAAGCGCAAACAGGCTTGGCTGGAGATCTCGCAGATGCGGAGGAAGATGCGCTCCTGCGTGTGCGTAGAACGATGTCCATGGGCGCATAAGCGAGCTTGAGCGCAGAAGCGGTATTTTGAAGCGCACGTACGAGTGCGCGGAAGCTGGGAAATTCCCGCAGGTGCGGACGACTGGTCTTCATAGAGACTTCGCAAAAGCGAAATATGCTCCGTAGAAGCGGAGGTCGCAGATGCGACATTGTGACCGCATATGCGGAAATTGCTGGGCAGAAGTTATAAAAAATCGTGATTTTGGTTCTTTTATCATATTTTGAGATTGGGGGCTCGGATTGAGATGATTTTGAAGCAATTTTCACCATATGGATTGGGTTAAGTATTTTCTACTTGGTTTAGTTTTGATTTTATTTCATGGATATGTCTTCATTTTTTGGCAATTGGTTGATGAATTTAAAGAGGAAGTTGGAAGTTTTTGTCTAAAACTTCATAAAGCGAATTTTTGAGTTTTGAACATCAATTTGGAATAGGATTTGATTGAAACTAGTATGGTTGGATTCGTAATTGAATGGGTTGTCATATTTCATAAGTTTCGTCGAGTTCCGAGGCACGGGCCCAAGTTGGACTTTTGGATTGATTTTGGGCTTTTGATTAAAGATTCGACTTTTTATCAATTGGGTTTGTTTACTTTGGAATTAATTGATGTATTTGAGTTTCTTTTGTCTAGTTTTGAGCCATTCGGAGGTCGGTACGCCCGCGGGATGGCATTTTCGGAGCATCGCTTGGCTTGCTCCGTATTGGATTTGGCTTGTTCAATGGAAGTAACACTTCTAAACTTGGTGCTGAGGGTATGAACCCCTGAATATACGTGATATGTATTTGGTGTTGAGGTGACACACATGCTAGGAGATGGGTATGTGGGCGTGCACCATGTGAATTGTGACTCAGTTATTTCTGTGGTAATTTATAGTTACCTAATCTTATTTGTATCTATGAAATCTCTACGTGCTAGAGTAATTGTGCTGTGATCCATGTTAGAAACCATGTCTAGGCTATATGCTTATCCTGTTAGTACCTACTGAGGTCGTTTTCATTGATGAGTTATTTGCTTATATTGCAATTACATACTCGGTCATACGCATTCATTTGCATATCATATCTCAGTGTCTGTTACTATTTATTGATACATCACATAATCATTTTGGGCTAATTTTCATGACATTGTGAGCCCAAGAGACTAGAGAGATTGATGACTGAGTGAGGCCGAGGGCCTGATGGTGAGGATGTTGGGATCGGGCTGCACGCCGCAACATGTTTTATTGATTTATGGCATGATTGGCTTGTCATAGCGCTTGCGCTAAAGGAGTCCCTCCGAAGTCTGTACACACCCCAGTGAGACAGGTACCTACTGAGTACGAGTGCCGAGAATGAGTGCAAGTGCCGAGAGCGAGTGCCGAGTGATTGGGAGGACTGAGTGACTGTGAGGTCTGAGTGACTAGGAGGACTGGGTGAATTGATACTCTGAGAGTATGCATATGGTTTTATCACTGAGTTGCATTGCATTCGACATGCACACTTGACATACATGCATAGAGATGCCTTTTCCTCATGTTGTACGACATTGCGTCATTCATGACTTCACATACACATTAACATGTGGGCATAGAGATGTACTTTCCTCATGCCATTTGAAAATGAAACATTTACCTGTTGAAAGTTTTGGGAAAAATCATAGTTTTACAAACGCACCCATATTTTGGTGATTTCGGTAAAAGATTTGGATTTTCACTAACATACTTGAAAAGCATGCCTATTTTTTCCGAACTGTGAATGAGCTGAGCAGTATATCTGTGAGTTACTTCTTTTAGCACTTTTATTATGTTGTTATGAACTTTTGTTAGCTATTGGTGTTGGACCCCAGCCTTTGTCCCAGCTCGTCACTACTTTCAACCTAAGGTTAGGTTTGTTGCTTATTGAGTACATGGGGCCGGTTGTACTCATACTACACTTCTGCACCTTGCGTGCATATGTTAGATGCTGATGTTGCTGTGTACTGGGAGCTGGATTTGAAGATGTATCTGCATTCCGGTCGTAGCTGCCTCTTGATCTTGATAGCTTTAGAATTTTAATCTGTTCATGTATATTCAAACAGATGATATACCTTATTTCATACCAGCTTTGCAAATTCTAAATCTTAGAAGCTCATGATTTGTACTACCAATCATTGGGAAATGTATAAGATGCAAATATTTTCTTTTACTTAATTGTCTTATTAAATCTCATTAAATTGAATAGTTATTAATTGGCTTACCTAGTGGGTTGTGTTAGGTGCCATCATGACTAGTTGGATTTGGGTCGTGACAAGGTGGTATCTGAGATCTAGGTTCATAGGTTCTACAAGTCATGAGCAAGTGTCTAGTAGAGTCTTGCGGATCGGTATGATGACGTCCATACCTATCTTTGAGAGGCTACAGGGCATTTAGGATAAACTTTCTGTCTTTCTTTCCTTATCGTGCGGCATTGATTCAGCTTGAAGTGTAACTATTTGAATCCCTTCCACGCATTCGTATGTGCATGTGGGCGCTCGGTATCAGCTTTGTATCGCCGGCTTGTGATTCCATAGATGAGGAGCGAGATGTGACTTCTGTGTGCTGATGATGGGACAGTCTAGAGGACTTGAGATCGGGTTTTGACTGTAGCTTGAGCACGGGATTTAGGTTGCGTAAGTATGTGCTTTTGGACTTATATGTCCGGTAGTGTCCCTATGAGTGGAATTTATGGCTCGATGAGTGGCTGGATAGCTATAGGATGAGTATGATGTGACTGCGGGATGTGTTCAAATGGGTTGAATGTGATGAGAAGCGTTTTCTTGGGGTATGAAAAGGACTATTAGATGCCTGATTTCTGTCTTGATATGACGTATAGTCTCGAGTTATGAGTGTGTTGAAAGATTTTCATGTTGTTTAATTGTGGAACAAATTAGATTCTCATGTCCTGTTGATGAGTTCAGACTCAGGAATATTAAGTGATGGCATAGTAGTTGTGGCTGTGAAAGGTTATAGAGATATGTCATTTTGAAGCTAAGCAGGTAGGTTACAACCTGCGAGGTAATCTACGGATGTGTGTACTTTATGATGTTGTGTGGAGAGCTTCTTTCTTGTAGCGGATTATATGTGTTGAGATTTGAATTTGAACTTATTTGAGAAAGTTGACCTGATCGTCATGTGGATGTATGCGAGCTTAGTAGATGATTTGAGGTACCATATGGTTTGTGCTATGTGAGCTTATGAAGGATTTAGTTGAATCTCCCTGCGGTATCATGGCAGTAATAAAGTATGGACATTGTGAGTTATTGAGTGTTTTGATCTATGGCTTCGAGCCAAGTGGGGGAATCTGCTATCGACGATTTGATTGCATGGTTACATGTTGTATTGGTTTTGGTCTGAGGTACACTTGTGGATTGGTTATGACTTGCAGAGGTTGAGATCGAGGATGACTCGAGTAAAGAAATTTTTGGATACGGGTTATGTTACACTTTATGGGTATATGGGAATCATGGGATGATTGAGTTGTTATTCGTAAAGGATGTAGTGCATGTGGAGTAGGAAATTGCTCGATTGCTTAAAGGTGTGGATTACTTCTTTGGGTGTTGTTGTGCTAATGGGCACAGGTCGTTTGGCCCGTTTGGTCGGTGCAATTGAGATTTGAGCAGAGTGGAGGACTCTCAAGAAGGTTTTAATGGATTCAAGATTTATATGTAGCAATTGAGAATTTTTCGGACTTATATATGGCTAGAATCTGAGATTTGCATCGGATGGTGTCGGGACTTGCAGTATTTCTATATCATTATGGATTTTACATTTCTGTATCAGGAAGGTGAAGGAAACAACTTTAGATTGGCAGAAAGTTTCTTCAGAGTGGGTATCTTGGTTGTGGTGCTTTTGGGGTACTTAAGAGGGAATTCAGCGGCTTATGGGCCTTAGGGCGGTGCGGTTCGATGCTAGAGTTTATGAGGTGAATTTTGGTTGAGAATCATGGTATTATGTCAAAGAGGAGCGTCAAATTGAGGGTAATTCGCAAGGAACTCGGAGAAAATAGTACAACTTGGTAGTAGGTAGGATCAGTACGGTAATGGATATGATCGGTTCTATGGGTACTTATGATATGGTGAGGCTCTACATGTGTTTTGGTTTCAATACTCTTAGGTTTGGCGACCAGCGAGGCTTGGTTGATTTAGATATATTCAGTTCTGATGGCTTGGTTACGTGCAAATGGATTTCAAAGTGTTCTTAATGGTTTCTACCGCGGTTCGAGGTGTACATTTCTTGCTGGCGTGGGGAGCATGTTGCGTGTTGTGATTTTCTCTTGGATGAGATCAAATGGAAGGTTCCTGGCTAATTGTCAATGTATTCTGCTGGTGACTCAAGTTGAGTATGAGATTCTCGTATTTTTCATATGATGGCATGATAGATGCAGTGTGTTATGTAGGATTGAGATTGCATGTGCAAGGTCACGGTTCAGCTTTGAAGGAGAGGTCATGAATTCTTGGAAAACATGGACGGTTTCAGATGTATAGACGAATGTTATAACTGCTTGGTAATTCCTGAGAAGGGTGCCATTTTAGAAGGCGCACTATGTGTTGACTTACGAATGCTTCATTGGTATTGCGGTACTCGACTAGTTGATTGACTGCTGATATCAAATTTTTGCTATGTGGCACGGAAGAATTTTAAAAGTACTCCTCGTGGGATGATCGTGTATGAGAGATGGGTTAGACATTCGGGCGGTGGAGTTGGGATCAAATGTGGTGATTCGTGTGTTCTATGTATTTAGAGACCGGGAATTCTCAGAAGCAGATTGTTTCGTGGTTGTGGTGTGAAAAATGTGGCCAAGGCTAGCTAGAGAATAGTATGTGTTACGATTCTGTCATTTTGGACTTTCGGAGGGTTATTTATCTATTTTTGGGTGACCAGAATTGATTTGGGGTCATTTGGTAGACCTAATAAGAATGTGTATTCTACATGGAGTCGGATTGGTTGACTGCTATTGTTGAAGGATATGCCATTCGGTGGAGTTGAGCTTATTCGTGTTCTGATATGATCTATGTGCTACTCCTCTATGCTACGAGGGGGTTCTATTTTGGCCTTATAACGAAATTGGAGCGAGATGGGTATTAAGATGTTGAATGATTGATTTGTGCATTGGTTATGTTCTTTCCGGACTGTGGTATTGTGTTATTCGCTTCTCTATGGTTATGGTCATGCACTTTCGGTACTAGACGTCAAATTGCGTGAGGTTGTTGATTTTGAGCAACACGTGGACTAGTGTTTGGATGGGGTAACGCATTGTAGCTAAGTTATGTTGGGATATGTCATTTGTGTTAGATTCGTGGGTCTTGGTTCTACCATGTATGATGGGTTCATAGCATTGCGGTTGTGGTGGTACTTGTTGAGCTTGCGGGTCGGTTCTCTTATTAGAGTCATTTTCTGTGTTTGAGTACATTTGAATTGTTGCGAATTGGTGCGCGGATTGCAAGGTTTGTGGATTTGGGTAGTATTGATGTGGCATGTCAGTAGAGTAGCTTGTATTTTATCAGATGAGGTCATTGGACCTAGAATGGGTGCTATCGGATCTGGTAGCGGTATATTTGGAAGGATAGTGTTGCCGATCAGCTTAGAAATTGGCTATAGTTCTTGTCGAAGAAGAAGGAGCTCCATGGCTTGTTGATCTGATAAGTGGTTATGAGTTTCTGCGTGTTTCTTCCATCATTGGCAGTGTACTAAGGTTTTGAACGAGGTTTTGCTTGATATGAGGTTTGTTACAGTTGTCGAGTTGGTTATCGAGCATCTATTACAGTCGAAATTATTGCTATGAGTATTCGAGTTATGTGGTATATCACGTGATTGCATCTTGGATGATGGTTATGGCTTGATACAGCTTGTTCACACTTATACAGTGTGTAGATAATTCAGATCTTATAGAAAATTTCGGATGTTAGGAATTGGGTCCCGTGGTTTACGGGCTAATGTTGAAGTAATGATCTTAAGTTTGTTGCGTTGTCAGGCCTATATGGAATAGGATGACATGGGATCACCCCCGGGTATGTACATGGTAAAGTTACACGGCGGTTTGATGGCTTTAGAACAACTCTGGGTACGTTCGAGGATGAACATATGTTTAAGTGGGGGAGGATGTAATGACCCGACCGGTCGTTTTGAGCATTTGTACTTCGCTCGGTAGTTTATGGGTATGAGTAGCTCCATATGATGTATTATGACTTATGTAAATCATCAGTTTTGATTTTCAGGTTATTCGGATTCGATTTGAAAGAATGAATTTCATGGGTTAAGCTTTAAGTTTGAAGAGTTGACCAAGTTTGACTTTTTAGTATTTGAGCTCAGATTGGAGTTTTGATGGTTCCGTTAGGTCAGGATGGTGATTTAGGACTCGGGCGTATGCCCGGATTTGCATTTGGATGTTTCTAGAAGGTTTTTGGCACTAATTGGCAAAAGTTGAAAATTTGAAAGTTTGGAAAGTCCATAAGTTTGACCAAAAGTTGACTTTGTGGATATTGGATTCGGATTGTGGTTCCGGAAATTGGAATAGCTTCATTATGTCATTTGGGACTTGTGTGCAAAGTTTGAGTTCATTCCGAGTTGATTTGAAATATTTCGGCGCGAGTTTTGGAAGTTGAAAGTTGAAAGTTCATTGAGTTCGAATTGAGGTGCGATTCGTCGTTTTGATGTTGTTATGCGTGATTTGAGGCCTCGAGTATGTCCGCGTTATGTTATAGGACTTGTTGGTATATTCGGACGGGGTATCGGGTGGCCCAGGTGAGTTTCGGACGAGGGTCAGATCATTTTTGTTACATGTTGCATTGCTGTAGGTATGATAGTTCTGGTGCTTCCGCATTTGCAGAAGAATGGGCGCAGATGCGAGTCCGCAGAATCAGACAATTGGTCGCAGAAGCGCAAACAGGCTTGGCTGGAGATCATAGTAGATGCGGAGGAAGAGGCGCTCCTGCGTGTGCGCAGAAGCGATGTCCATGGGCGCAGAAGCGAGCTTGAGTGCAGAAGCGGTATTTTGAAGCGCACCTGCGAGTGCGCGGAAGCGGGGAAATTCCCACAGGTGTAGACGGCTGGTCATCAGAGAGACTTCGCAGAAGCGAAATATGTTCTGCAGAAGCGGAGGTCGCAGACGCGACATTGTGACCGCATATGCGAAAATTGCTGGGCGAAAGCTATAAAAGATTAAGGTTTTGATTCTTTTATCATATTTTGAGATTGGGGGCTCGGATTGAGACGATTTTGAAGTAATTTTCACCATATGGATTGGGGTATGTTTTTTCTACTTGATTTTGATTTTGTTTCATGAATATATCTTCATTTTTGGCAATTGGTTGATGAATTTAAAGGGGAAATTAAGGGTTTTTGCCTAAAACTTCATAAAGTGAATTCTCGAGTTTTGAACATCAATTTGGAATCGGATTTGAGTGAAACTAGTATGGTTGGACTCATAATTGAATGGGTTGTCGGATTTTATAAGTTTTGTCGAGCTCCGAGGCGCGGGCCTAGGTTGGACTTTTGTGTTGATTTTGGGCTTTTGATTAAAGATTCGACCTTTATCAATTGGGTTTGTTTCCTTTGGCATTAATTGATGTATTTGAGTTGCTTTTGGTTAGTTTTAAGCCGTTCGGAGATCGGTACACGCGGGATGGCATTTTTGGAGCATCGCTTGGCTTGCTCCGCATTAGATTTGGCTTGTTCAAGGAAAGTAACACTTCTAAACTTGGTACTGAGGGTATGAACCCCTGAATATACGTGATATGTGTTTGGTGTTGAGGTGACGCACATGGTAGGTGACGGGCGTGTGGGCGTGCACCGTATGAATTGTGACTCAGATATTTCTGTGGTACTGTATAGTTACCTAATCTTATTTGTATATATGAAATCTCTACATGCTAGAGTAATTGAGCTGTGATCCATGTTTGAAACCATCTCTAGGCTATATGCTTATCCTGTTGGGATCCACTGAGGTCGTTTCCGCTGATGAGTTATTTGCTTATATTGAAATTACATACTACGCATTCATTTGCATATCATATCTCAGTATTTGTTACCGTTTATTGATATATCACATCATTATTTTGGGCTGATTTTCATGACATTGTGAGCCCAAGTGACTGGAGAGATTGATGACTGAGTGAGGCCGAGGGCCTGATGGTGAGGATATTTATGGGATCAGACTGCACGCTGCAACATGTTTTATTGATTTATGCCATGATTGGCTTGTTATAGCGCTTGGCTGAAGGAGCCCTTCCGGAGTTTCTACCCACCCCTAGTGAGCACAGGTACCTACGGAGTGCGAGTACAGTGCCGAGAACGAGTGTCGAGTGATTGGGAGGACTGAGTGACTATGAGGACTGAGTGATTGGGAGGACTGAGTGAATGGATACTCTAAGAGTATGCATATGGTTTTATCACTGAGTTGCATTGCATTTGCCATGCACACTTGACATACAGGCATAAAGATGTCTTTTCCTCATGCTGTACGACATTGCGTCATTCATGATTTCACATACACATTGACATGTAGGCATAGAGATGTACTTTTCTCATGCCATTTGAAAATGAAACATTTACCTGTTGAAAATTTTGGGAAAATCACAGTTTTACAAACGCACCCATATTTTGGTGATTTCGGTAAAAGATTTGGATTATTACTGACATACTTGAAATGCATGCCTATTTTCTGGAACTGTGAACGAGCTGAGCACTATATCTCTGAGTTACTTCTTTTATCACTTTTATTATGTTGTTATGAACTGTTGTTGGCTATTGGTGTTGGACCCCGACCCTTGTCCCAGCTCGTCTCCACTTTCAACCTAAGGTTAGATTTGTTACTTATTGAGTACATGGGATCAGTTATACACATACTACACTTTTGCACTTTACGTGCAGATGTTGGATTCTGATGTTGCTGTGCACGGTGGGAGCAGGATTTGAAGATGTACCTGTGCTCCGGTCATAACTGCCGCTTGATCTTGATAACTTTAGAATTTTAATCTGTTCATGTATATTTCAAATGATGATGTACCTTATTTCATGCCAGCTTTGTAAATTCTAAATCTTATAAGCTCATGATTTGTACTATCAGTCTTTGAGAAATGTATAAGATGCAGATATTTTCATTTACTTAATTGTCTTATTAATTCCCATTAAATTGGGTAGTTGTAAATGGCTTACCTAGCAGGTTGGGTTAGGTGCCATCATGATTAGTTGGATTTTGGGTCGTGACATTTAGCCATCTATTACTAAATGTAAGAATTGAGTTGATGGCAACACCTAATATAATTTTAATTAAGAAAAGTCATTAGCTGTATGAAGTAATAGTATTTTTTAATAATAATATGCAATTGTCTAATGAAATCTCTAAAGTGCAAAAGTAAAATTACAGTACATGCAGTGTTTATATGATTCTGAAAATGCATACCGTCATCTTCTGTGATAAGATAGTATTTATCTGCCAATATTTTTTCACACTTTACACTGATCTTCATAAATGATTCCACGATATCCTTCCGGTTGGTGTAATTCAATTTCTGAATCAACATCGTCATAAAGTCAAGCAAATTCACAACTGAGAGGTCTTTTGCGTGCTTGTTTGCTGCATTTACTGATTCTTTAATATTCGATGTCATGGTCATGGTTCTATTTGCCTTGGAATGTGCCCGGAACGATTTATCAAATCCAATATCCATCAGGTATGTTTTCACTCTACTATCAATAGCTTCTAACTATGCCATATGCCTGTTGAATTCTTCAACAGTGTATGCTCTTGCTAACGCAAAGTATACTTCTTTGATTTATTTTTGGCTCTTCCTGAAGTTCGTTTTTATGTTGTTCCACAAATGGAATATACATGCACAATGAGGGACTTCTGGATAAACAACTGAAGTTGCTCTCCATATATCACCATGCTTGTCTGATACAATGCACATTCCCTCTCGTTGTCCATAGGTTTCTCTGAACCGCACAAAGAAACACTCCCACAATGCATCGTTTCCCGAATCAACAATTGCATGTACAAGGGTAGAATTTGTCTGTAAAACCAAAGAAAAAAATATTAGTTACAACACACAATAATAATATATCATTTTATATAGTAGTATAGTCGTAGGTAGGTGCAGGTATGTAGCAAAATAATTATATACTCTGTTGGTATACTTGTATACCATATTGGTATCATATGATATTTGAATATCTTTTTTGCTGCTTTAACTGAATGTAATTGTATTGCATTTTTAAAATAGTAAAGTAAATCAATTATTCAATACTGATTCTGAGACAACTTTTTTTCTTACCCTCTGTGTCTTGCATGGAAGCCGTGAGTATGGTCCCTCTATATGTTGACTTTAAAAAACTTCCATCAACTATAAATGTTGGCCTACAATAGATCCAGCCTCTAATCGATGCATATATAGCTATGAATGCATATAAGAAGCTCCCATCTACTTCAATGTGTAGTCGTGTCACTGATCCTGGGTTAGCGTACTCTAACATATAAAGATATGTTGGTATTTTCTTGTATGATTCACTTGGTGTTCCTCTCAACAATTGCATGGCTTTTTCTTTTGATCTCCATGCTTGCATGTAGCTTAAGTCCACACCATATGCTTTTTTGGATGTCGCTCTGGATATCTGTTATAGTTTTCGGGTCAACAAGTTTATCTTGTACCACAGCTGCAACAAAAGCTGAGACAGCTTGCTTTTGTAAACAAAATCTCTTATCATTTAAACAACTGTGGACAGAATTGAAATCTGTCATTTTGAAAAGATTTTACGTTCGTAGACTTGATGCTTTAAGTCTTCAAGTTCACCTTTCATCCACGCAATCAAGGGTATACCTGTTTATAATACAAATATAGTTATGTATCATGTTTTACTGATAAAAAACTCACACAAACCAGTACAATTCTATACTCACATAAGTATACTCATATAGCATACTTATATACTATATCAGTATCATCTTTTACTAATAAAAAATACAAAACCAGTAAAATTCTATACTCACATAGTATACTGATTTAGCATACATAATGCTATATCGGTATCATGTTTTACTGATAAAATACACACACAAACCAGTAGAATTCTATACTTACATAGTATACTCATATAGCATACTTATATACTATATCAATATCATCTTTTACTAATAAAAAACACAGACAAACCAGTACAATTGTATACTCACATAGTATACTAATTTAGCATACATATATACTATATCAGTATCATATTTTACTGATAAAAAACACTCACACAAACCAGTACAATTCTATACTCACATAGTATACTCATATAGAATCCTGATATACTATATCAGTATCATCTTTTACTGATAAAAAACACAGACAAACCAGTACAATTCTATGCTCACATAGCATACTGATTTAGCATACATATATACTATATCGGTATTCATATTTTACTGATAAAAAATACACATACAAATCAGTATAATTTTATACTCACATAGTATACTCATATAGAATCCTGATATATTATATAGGTATCACATAGTTTTTTTATTACTTAAAAAATGCAGACGGACCTTCTTGGGCATGATTTATTAACCCGATATTGATATTTTTCTCTAACAGCATACTGTTTCATAACGAGAGCCAGCATGTTCTTGTCTTTGTAAATTTGTTCCTTTTCAACTTTTTGATGAAACTAATCAGTTATGATGTTTGCATCATCAAGTTCTTTACTAGTGTCATCTCCTTCTTGCACATCAAAAGTACTAATCACATCACTGCTTTCAAATTGTGCAATTTCTGAAAATTGTAGCAACATCGAAATTGGAGGTGCTTGCAGTTATAGTATTTTTAGCAAACGACACACATAGTGGGAGTGTTGTTATTCCTGCACTTGATTTTTTTAATCCCATGTAAACACTAACACTCATACCTGCAAATTGTAATTGGTGGATATCCTTGAGCAATAGCATACTGAATAACTATTGTGTTATTGTCCTTTTGCAGTTGCTTTGCAATCTCTTCAGAAGTTGTTCAAATTTCCAACAGGTCTTTATTAGAATTGCATTAACATGAAAGTTTATGAAATTATGGTTATCATCCCATTCTCCACTATGCTGTAGCAGAATTGGTATATTTTCGATGATTATACAGATCTGAAGTTATAACTACTTTTATGTACAAAATCGAATCCCGACAGTGCAAATTTCAACAGTGTTGATGTCAAATACTGAATTTCAACAGAATATATTTCGAACTCAAATCAGCTGTTGTGATTCAAACCTCCAAATCTCTAGATCTTCAAACTGGGAACAGAATTTTCAGTTAAAAATTCAAAAGTTTGAGCACTAAACTTCTATAATCTGCGAAATCAAAACCGGAACAATACGATGGGAATTTGAGCATCAAAAGTTTCAGCCTCTTCGAAAGTCAAATCAGCTGCTATGATTCTAACAGATTGATACTTCTACAAAATTTAAGGAGAAAAAATCAAATTTGAAAGAGAAATTAGCATCTTCGCGCTGTTTTTTCAGGCTTGAAATCTTCAAATCTTCAACAACGATTTTGTGATGCTGGTGGAAATCTCAATTTTTGTGCACTAATTTTTGTGAAATTCTGCCAAATTTGAGCAGCTTTTCCGTTTTTATAGGTAGGGTATTAGTGTGGGTAGTTATTTTGAGATACTCTGTTTGTTTATTAAATGGGTAGGGGATTGTAATTATTTAATGGGTAGAATTATTTTATGGTTAGAGTAGGGTAAATATTTTCACTTTTATAGGTAGTCCTGTCTTTTTTCCTTTTTTAAATGTCATGTAAAAGTCACTAGTAGAACTAAAATGCAATAACGTATGTTTTTTCAGGACTTAGCAAAACTCTCTAGACATTTTTACTGTTTAAATGGTAATGAATTAAAAAAATATAAAAGATGGCTAGAATATAGACCCATCAACTATTCTACAGCAACGTAAAAGAAATCGAGCAAAGACAAAGAAAATATAAATCACACGAGTGAAAAGATATTAACCAAGTTGAGACTCAAGAATAAAGTCTATAGAAGATTAAATATTCGAAAAGATAAATCTAGATTATATGAAAGGAAATATATTCAATATATTGTAGTTTGCTTCTCATAATCACTAAAATACTTTGTGTCTTGATAATGAAGATGCTAAAAATAACTTAGTTTAAGTAGAAGTAGCATAATAGGTTTTAGGAATTAATATTTTGAGTTAAATTACTCTTTGAGTTATAACCGTTTCCATAATTCTAAGGTCCAAAGATAAATTTAATGTTTTATTATTTTTAAACTTACTATATAAATATATTTTTCACATGTAAAATTTATTCGGCACGGTTCGGTATTTTTTGGGTTTACTTTTATAAGATAAAAAACCTACCCTAATTATCGGGACGGTTATAGATTTATATAAAAACCTATAGTTTTTAAAAGAAACCTAAAAATCTATTTGGTGCGGTACGGTTCGATCGGTTTAGTCGATTTTTAAATATCCATTGACACTCCTAGTTTACATCCCACTTAACTCATTTTTTTCCTGTTTTTTAGCTTGATTTTCAATTTATGTTCCTTCCCTTTATTATTAAATAAATAATCAGAAGGTACTAAGGTAAAATTATATACATTAGATGAGACTAGAATCCACTATTTCAAAGTTTCTAACAATTCAAAATTGCTACTTTGGTGACATTTATTCGCGGGCCAAGTCGTCATTACATGAGATGAATTCAAAATTTAAGTTATACGAGTTCGAGATGAAACTGAACATATTGACCATTTGAGTGAAATTTGATATTTTTAATAAAATTTTGAACACACCAGAGTTATTGGATCAACTACTTTACATGCGCTTCTGGTTAGATGGTTATAAGCTGATTTTCAATTGTAAATTGTAGGATGCTAAAAAGAATTATAGCTCTCCTACACTATTGTGCTAAATTGGAATTGCTAAATATCGAACTCTGATATGCACAAATCTCGAACTATAAATCTTTTGAAGAACCATTTTTTTATTTATTTATAAAGTCATTTTGAATTTCTTAATTATCATTGTCTTTATCCTTTTATTCTGTTCACGTGGTTGCTTAAACAAGTTGGTGGGAAGCATGACCTTTTCTGATCTGTTTAATTTAATTTTGTGAAAATTCATCGCAAAGACTAGGGGACTCATGTATGACCTGACAACCGGAGCCCAGCAGAAAGTTCTACCCGACCCGTTGTCGGCTGATAAATTCCATATTAAATGATTGAAATATGATTGTGATATAGCCAACGATATCCTCCTATGTTGATAAGGTTAAAATGTCAAAAACCAAAATGTTCGGAAACTCGAGGTCAAATCCTCAAAATTACAACAAAGGTTTTAATCAAGAACTTTTTTCCAACTTTTTGTAAGAACAAACACCAGAAAAGAAATTTTTTATGTTTTTAGAAAAACTGAAATACTTTAAAAGCTAGTCAAAAGTAGTTTTAGAATAGCTTTTCCGTTTTCGTAAGAAAGAAAGAAGCATTTTGTGCAAAACACAAAATTGGCCGATCAAAAAAAAATTAATTGTATTTCTGGTCAAAAATTACATAAAATATATACTTCATATTTTATTAGCTATTATTTTTAAAATGACTAAAAATATATATTTTCCAAAATTTTATCCGTATTTAAAAGAAGTTTGTGTAAGTTAGTACAGAGTATTGTAACGATCCTTCTTTTGTAATCAGTTTTATATAAATTTTCTTCTCGAATACCAAACTTGCATAATATATATTTTAAACCTCCCTTTAGATCTTTCCCCAACTTGAGCAATTAAATACTGTTGGTGGCCTATATATATAAGTTGTAAAGTGTGGTATCAAGCATCTTATGTAAAGATGGTCCACCAATTAGGTTCTTTATTAGTTTCCACATAAACACACACATCAGTAAATAAATAACACAGTAGAATTTTACGTGAAAAATTTTCAGCTCACGGGATAAAAAATCACAACCTACACTCGTAGGGTTTCAACATCACTATTGAGCAACTTCAGATTACAAACTATTGTAACCTAAGAATTAACCTCTTAATCCCTCACTGAATTGTAATAACTCTATTACAAGCCCCTTTGTAATCACTCTATTACAAAGCTTACAACTCGACTAACTCTAGCCAAGACACAAACACAAGATTTATGGTTTTACAAAAGGTTTCCTACACAATGCTTCTAGCTAAGCTAAGTAGGAATTACAAGTAAATCACTTTAACAAAGGTGCAACACAACTAAGGAGGATTAAGAGCACTGGGAAGGGGGAGGCAGAGATGAAGAGGCAAGAGTTCTAAGGAGGATATCCATTCTAGCATTTGCGGACCGTTGCTCATTGAGTAACTTCTCCTTCAGGTCCTCGACCTGTCTCCTGAGATCAGCATTCTCTTTGGTCAGACGAGTAATCTCTGCGTCTTGTGTGCTACTGGAACCAGGTGCCTCTTGGGTCTGACTAAGCTGTCCCTCAAGGATAACATTCCTTGCCTTCAACTTCTTTATCTCTTCATTGGCAATATTTTGAGCTTCAATTAGTTGAGAGATAGTGGAATTGCTGCCAACCCCTCCTTTCTTATCAATGCACTCACACTCTTCTAAGGTGATTTTGGAGAAGCTCTGCTTGCGAGTACCTATCGTAGCCTTTCCTAAAGGGACTTTGAAGAACTCAAATACTTTCGTAAGTGGAAACCCTAGGGCAGCCCATGATTACCATCCTTGAAATCTGCCACTTTTTTCATGTGCTCAATCATGATACTCGACAGATTGATAGTGGAGTACGCATCTAGTGCTTCCATGAGGAACAAGTTTGCTCGTGACGTAATGGAACGCCTTTCTGCACCAGGGAGCAAAACCTTATTCACCATCTCGAATAACAGTTGGTACACTAGAAGGAGGGCCTTCTAGTGTACCCGTTCCCCCTACTGCACTGCATCATCCTTCAAAACAGCATTTATGAAGTTTGAAGAACAAGTCCCCTCAATGGAGGATATTTCTTCAGTAGGCACACCTAAGATGGTTCCCAACACAGCTTCATCCAATACAAAGTCAACCCCATTCACCTTCATGCAGATTTTGTCATCCTCGATTGTGAAAAAATCAGCATAAAAACTGCACACCTCGGCCTCATATACTTTAGAACCTCTCATTTGGGAACAAATGTGTCAACTGTTGAAAGTCACAAATATCAACCAGTTGGCGCATTCCTGGCATGTCAAGAATATCAGGGGCAAATGTTATGCCCCATAGCACTTTCTGATTTCTCAAATTTTCCCTTCCTTCATTCTTGGCCACACCCACCTTGGCCTTCTTGGAGGAACTAGGTTCCTCATTGGCACTTTCCGTTTCACTGATTTTCTCACACTTTTTCTTTTCTTTGCAGATTTCTTAGACACCTTCTTAGACACAGACTTTTCAGACACTGTCTTACCAGACTCCTTAGCCACTTTCTCTCCAGACTCTCCCACATCAACATTACTAACTTCCATCACCTTCACAGATGACTCTTTTCCAGATTTTTGAACATCAGGTTTCTTAGAGGACTTATAGATTAAGGGACCGGGTTCCTCATCCACCTTGTCATCAATGTCAACAACAAGAGCTGTAGGCACTACCTCTTCATGTACTAACTTGCCATCCTTCATCCTCCTCTTCTTTTCTTCCTTACTTTTCTTCATTGCTGGCTCAAGAGCTTCCTTCTTTTACAGCCTAATAGTAGGTCTTTTAGGAGTGGCGTTTTGGGAGTTGCCCTTCTACTCCTAGAACTAATAAATCTTGCAAGAGCCACATCGTCATAGTCTTCTTCACTACCCACATTTTCTTCCTCGGACAGTAATCTCATCTCAGGAGCAACAATGGTTAATGGCTCAGCATAGAAATGAGGAGAGGGAGCGGGATCAGTACTAACCTGAGGTGCTTTTGAAGAACAGGGAGTTTCATCCCAAGTAGGAGTCGGGGGCTCCTCTTGGGTGGAGGGATCAGGTCCCTCATGTGGTCCCCAGTAGTACCGTCAGGTGCTAGATTTTCGACAGGCACCAGTTCCCTTCCCTCTTCCAGTAGACTATCACCTTCCCCCTGAGACCCATTGGTTTCAGACACACCTTTATAACCACCAACCACACATCCTTCAGCAGCGATTGATAACATATTCTCTATGGCCTCTTGTTCTTTTAACCCCAAAGTAAAATCAAAAGGCACAAGAGGTATAATACCTGTAGAATTGGCAGCATTCAAATCGAGGTCTGGGATTGTCATTGCGGAGTCATCACCAGTACGATCCATACCCTATTGTGCCTCAGAACTCTCTGCAATTTGCAGACTAGAGACTACCTGATTTTCTTCTCCCTCTACTATTCCTTGTTTAGCCATTTTTTCCGGCGACGCAGAAGGAGAGGTCGTAGCCACAAATCTCTTAGGATTCAAAGTTTTGCAACTCTGATGAGAACCAGAACTTGATTGGGTTGGAGAAGAGGCAGTGGGTGGTTGGGAATCTTGCTTAGGATTTGGACTGGGTGATGTAGGGTTCTTAGACTCTGTCACCGGTGCTTCAAAAGATGAAGACACGGTAGGGACGATGCTGGGTACATTTGTGGCTTCAAGATTCTCAGACATTATGGAGTGTAGCGAGAGTTTATGAAAGAAGTGAGTGTTTGGTTGTTGAGAGAAAAGGGAAATTTTAGCTTTTGATGTGAACAATAGTGAGAGTGACAGTGTTCGGGTTTATTTAAAAGGGGTGAGGGACCGGTTAGGAATGAATATCAATTTTCTAGGTAGATGGGTCATTTTGTAATGGGTAGGACGCTTGGGTTCCAAAAGGGGAAAAAAGGGAGACTGACATGGTAACGACGTGGAACTTTTTTAGCCGTTAAAAAATTATGCATCAGAGTACAAAGGAACTACTAACCTGTGTCAAAAGAACTAGGTTCCCTGACAGATTTTGCAAATGTGTGCCTCGTCCTTTACTAAAGTGCAATACCATTAGCTCTTTGTTTGCTCTGTAATCGCCAGGCGTGTCTATCTGTAACGGTATATAAGTGAGTTAGACTTTGCCAGAAAATACTTTTTAGCTTTTTTACCTGTTCATTTTTTTCATAGCTAATCATCGAGGGACCAGGTTCTCAGCTTGATTTTATCAACCGAAGTGCCAACTGATTCTTTTCAAAGTTCTCTCTACTCAGTGCTTTGGTGAAGATGTCTGCAATTTGATCTTCTGTGCTGCAGAACTTCATGCAGTTAAGCCCCTTTTCAACATTGTCTCTGCGAAAATAATGTCGTACATCAATGTGTTTGGTTCTCTTATGCTGAACTGGGTTCTTTGCCATGTTGAGAGCACTGGGGTTGTCACATAGTAACAGCACAGAATCAGAAAACACACCAATATCTTCTAGCTACTGCTTGATCCACAACAGTTGAGCACAGCAAGAGGCAGCTGCCACATACTCAGCTTCTACAGTTGAAGGAGCCACTGAGTTTTGTTTTCTTGTACCCCATGAAATTAGACACGAACCCAGAAAGTGTGCCATGCCAGAAGTGCTTTTCCGGTCCACCAGATAACCAGCATAATCAGCGTCAGAATACCCGATCAAGTCAAAATTGTCTCCTGAGGGATAGTAGAGGACCAGGTTCTGCATTCTTTTGAGATACCTTAGGATTCTATTAGCAGCCTTCAGATGAGATTCCTTTGGATTAGATTGAAACCTGGCAGAAAATCCCATGCTGAAAACAATATCTGGTCTACTTGATGTGAGATACAGGAGTGACCGAATGATACCTTTGTACATGGTCTCATTCACAGGGGAACCAGGTTCATCCATGTCCAGACGAGTGGCAGTGGCAATAGGAGTATCAATAATTTTTGAGCTTTCCATTTCAAATCTCTTCAGAAGCTCTTTGATGTACTTCTGCTGACTTATCGTTGTGCCCTTAGGAGTTTGTTTGACTTGTAGACTCAAGAAGAAATTCAATTCCTCCATCATGCTCATTTCAGACGCACTTCCCATGAGTTTTGCAAACTTCTCACACAAAGAATCATTTGTTGCACCAAAGATTATGTCATAAACATAAACTTGCACAATGAGCAGGTTCCTCCCCCGTTTCTTCAGGAATAGGGTGTTATCAATTTTTCCTCTTGTAAAGCCATTTTCTAGGAGAAATTTAGGTATCCTCTCATATCATGCATGACGAGCCTACTTCAGCCCATATAGAACTTTGTCAAGTTTAAAGACATGCTCAGGATTCTCATGACATTCGAAGCCAGGTGGTTGCTTGATGAAAACTTCTTCTTTAAGAAAACCATTTAGAAATGCGCTTTTGACATTAATTTGGAATAGTTTAAATTCCATATGAGATGCAAAGGCTGTGAGGATTCTGATGGCTTCCATTCGAGCAACTGGAGCAAAAGTTTTATCATAGTCAAGTACTTCTTCTTGATTGTAACCTTGAACTACTAGCCTTGCCTTGTTCCTTGTTGTGTTTCCAAACTCATCAAGGTTGTTTTTGAATATCCACCTGGTTCCTATAACAGTTTTGTCAGCAAGTCGTGGAACCAGGTGGCATATGCTGTTTCTCTCAAATTGATGGAGTTCATCTTGCATAGCAGTAATCCAGTCAACATCTTTTAATACTTCCTTGATATTTTTGGGCTCAACTTGAGAGAGAAAAGCTGAGTAGGCAAGTGAGTTTCTTGACTTTGATCTGGTTTTCCCTGAGTCAGGAGGAGTGATCACATTTTGAAGAAGGTGTGAACTTTTGTGCTTCCAGTTAGACACCTGATCTTATTGTGAGAGGGTCTAGGTATTTCTGAATGTGACCCATGGTTGACCGCTTCTCAGCTCAGTATCTGGGGTTCCTTGCACAACATCAACAACTCTATTCTCAGCTTCAGTTGTTGTGATTGAGGAACCAGGTTCCTCTACATCAGCTGGAGATACAGCTGCATCATTATCATTTGATTCCTTGACGTGAATCATTATATCAACCTTTCCATTTGCCATATCAATGACTTCACCAGGAACTGTTGACCGCTCACCGTCTTGATCAATCTTATCATGTGAATCTTTCCCACGTTGGTGGTGTGATTCATCAAAGATCACATGTATGCTTTCCTCAACACATTGAGTTCTTTTGTTGTAGACCTTGTAGGCTTGGCTTTGTGATGAATAGCCCAGAAAGATTCCTTCATCACTTTTGGCATCAAAATTTCCAAGCGCTTTCTTGCTATTGTTGAGGACAAAACATTTGCAGCCAAATGTTCTCAAATATGTTAGCTTGAGTTTCCTCCCGTTCAACAGTTCATACGGGGTCTTGTTCAAGAGGGACCTTGATCTTGCATCTGTTCACCAAATAGTATGCAGTGTTAACTGCTTCTGCCCAGAAATTTTTAGCAATGCCACTGTCAATCAGCATTGTCCTTGCCATGTGTTTAAGAGTCCTATTTTTCCTCTCCACAACACCATTTTGTTGAGGTGTTCTTTGAGCTGAAAAATTATGACTTATACCATTTTCAGCATAGAATTCGTCAAATTTTGCATTATCGAACTCTGTACCGTGATCAGATCTTATACACACAACATTGTGACTCAGCTTTGTCACACCTCCTTTTTTCGAAGAATATGAAGTTTTTCAATTAAAGTGACATTATTCGAAATGAGATTATTTATTTAATTCAGAGTAGCCACTTGGAATAATTATTATGGTGTCCCAAGTCACCGGTTTATTTTAAAATCCCAATTGAGGAAATTGACTCTATTTATGGTCTGCGAACACAGAAGACCAGGTAATGAATTCTGTTAATCTGGGAGAAGGTGTGAGGCACTCCTGGAGTTCGTGATTTTAGCGAGGTCGCTTAACATTTAATACTTAGCCTAATTATTTGATTCATTACCTGTTTTAAACCAATTGCGCATTTTACCTTTGATCGCTTTAAATTATTTATGTAACCGCTTTTAGTATTTATGAAGTTATTTCTTGAATAGGTTATGATATCGTACACTTGTCATTTGGGTATACATTGCAAATCACGCCATGTGAAACACACACGCAATTTACAATATGTTTATTATTATTATTATTTGAAGTTATGGTCAAGTCGCGTGAAACGCGCACTTGAATTGGGATTTACGTATCGTGACCATGCCAAGGGAACCGTACCCATGGCCACAATGATTTATTAATCATGCTAAAGCAAATTACGATGTTCAAGAGTTAACTAATTTCCTAAGTTTGAGATTGTTGTGAGGCCATGAATTATGGATAATTAAATGGGTTGTACCATAATGTATGAACTAATAGCTCATCTAAACTATTAAATAATTACATAGAACAAAGGGCTTAAACCATAAAATCACTCTATGTCTCAACATCTTTCAATCAGCAATTTCTATATTTGCACATTAGTAATTAAGAGTTCACTGTTAATGTGACAAAATTAACCAAATGTACACTATAATAATTACATCAGACATACAACTCAATTGAATCAACTACGATTTATATAGGTGTATCCAAGCATTTTAGCAAAGCGCATGAAGGAAGTAAAACAGAGAGATGGTAATCTCAAAGAAACAGATAAACCTATTAGGATGATGAACCGAAGAAAAACTAATACAGAGAGAAAAAAATTAGTCAAGATCTTTCACCAAACTAGTAATGTAACGACCCGATCGGTCGTTTTGAGCTCTAGCGTGTCATTCAGCGATTTGAGGCCTTGAGTAGCTTCACTTTAGGCATTATGACTTGTAAATGTGGTCGGAATTGAATTTCGGGAAGTTCGGGATTGGGTTGGAAAGAAAATTCTAATTTCAGAAGTTTTAAGTAGGAAGAACTGGCTAAGGTGTGACTTTTGAGTAAACGACCTCGGAATCGGGATTTGAAGGTTCCAATAGTTTCGTATAATGAACACAGACTTGTTCGTATGTTCGGGTCGAGTATCGAGTGGCCCGAAAATATTTCGGTGCTTATTACGGAATGTTGGCATTTTGAAGGTTTAAGAATTTCCTAAGTTTGAGATGAAGTGGATTTTGATGTTATCAACGTCCGTTTAGGATTTTGAGCCTGGGAATAGTTTCTATGGTGATTGTGGTCTTAGGAGTGTGTCCGGATTGTGATTTAGAGGTCCATAGTAGAATTAGACTTGAAATGGTGAAAGTTGAATTTTTAGGGAAGTTTGACCAGGAGTGGACTTTTTGATATCGGGGTCGGATATCGATTTCGGAAGTTGGAATAGGTCCATAATGTCATTTAGGACTTGTGTGCAAAATTTGAAGTCGTTCCGGATTGATTTGATATGTTTCGGCACAAGATATAGAATTTGAAAATTGGAAATTTATAAGTTTAATTCGAGGCGCGATTCATGATCTTGATGTTGTTTGACGTGGTTTGAGGCTTCGACTAAGTTCTTATTGCATTTTAGGACGTGTTGGTAGGTTTGGTTGACGTCCCAGGGGCCTCGGGTGGATTTCGAATAGTTAACGGATTAGAAGTTGGACTGGGATGATGGCTGAAGCTTCAGATTTGCTGGTGTCTGGTTTCCTTCTACGAGTTCGCGAAGATGTTCCCGCGTTCGCATAGAGGAAGTTGAGGGCTGCTGGAATTTACCCTTCGCGTTTGTGAAGGAGGTCCGGCGTTCGCGAAGGGTTACTGGTGAGGCAAGTGATGTTGTTCTTCGCTTTCACGTAAGAAGGACCGCGTGCCTGGTGTGCTTCGCATTCGCGAGAGAGACCTCGCATTCGCGTAAGAGGATTTCTGGGCAGTGACTTTTTGTGCTTCGCGAATGCGATGCAAATTCCGCGTTCGCGAAGAAGGAAAACACTTGGGCAGATTGTTTTAAATCGGGAATTTGCTCATTTCTCTCATTTTTCACTTGGTTGGGCGACCATTGGAGTTCTTGAAGAGGAGATTTTTGTCATCCATTGTGAGGAATGATATTCCCACCTATTGTGAGTTAAATACAAGAGTTGTGTACGGATTTATACATGAAATTTATGAAAAATTGTGGGATTTTGAAAGAAAATCTAGAAATTGATATTTTTGGATTTTGTCCACGAATTTGGACATGGACTTGGAAATAAATCATATATTTGAGCTCGTATTGTTATGGGTAATGTTTATCTTCGAAAATTTTCAGAATTCGGGCACGTGGGCCCGGGGTTGACTTTATTGACTTTTCGAGCGGAGTTAGAAATTATTATAAATTGATTAATTATGAGTATGAGATTATATTTTATTGGTTTGCACTTTGTTTGACTAGTTTTGGAGCGACGGGCATCAATTTGAGGTGTTAGAGTGGCGTTGGAGCCGGTTATGGAACTTCGCAGCGAGGTAAGTCTCCTATCTAACCGTGTGAGGGGGAAACAATCCCTAAGTGATGTAATTGTTATGTGTTACTTATTGAGGGGACCACGTATGCACCAGGTGACGAGAGTCCATGCGTAGCTAGATTCATGTTATGTCCGGGTAGACTTAGGTTCACACCATGTTATAGCTGTACTACTTGAGTTGTCTCATGCCTATTCAATTCCTTTATTTTATGTTGCGACTTGATACGAGACTTGTGTAGAGTGATAGACTCGATATGGTTAGAGATTCGACGGGCTTCATGATTAGCCACGAAATAATTGTACTCCCCTTACGAATTTTTCCCGTGTTATGCGTTTTCATCGAAAGGTTTCCCTTAAAAGTTATAACTCACATGTCTATTCGTGAGTGGGTCAAGGACCCGTTAAAGCTTCTTATTCTAATGGGATCGGGCCATTCGCCTCGGTAGTATAATAGATACATCTATGGTTCGTGCAGTTCGACCCTCAGCAGGGCGCACATTATGATGGGATCGGGCCGTTCGCCTCGGCAGGATTATGTATTATACTCTCATGGGACCGGGCCGTTCACCTCGGCAATATAATAGATATCTATGGTTTGTGCCATTCGACCCTCGGAGGTGCACATATTATGTCGGGATTGAGCCGTACGCCTCGGCACTTTTATAAAATACTCTTATGAAATCGCGCGTAATAATTGGTAAGAAGCCAACATATCTGTGAGCTTGTTCCTGATTGAACTGTGATGACCTATCTGATAAGGTCCTTTATATATATATCCTCCGATTGAGGAGGTAGTTACTAGCTGAGAGTTTGAGTCATTGCTGAGAGGAGGACTGTACCACGTATTTACACATGTTATTTCGTTTGTCTACTCTGACTGCCTGTTTACTTCTACTGTATCTATCATATTGGATCACTAGTAAGTGTTGATGTCGACCCCTCGTCACTACTTCTCTGGGGTTAGGCTTGATACTTACTGGGTACGCATTGATTTACGTACTTATACTACACTTGCTGTACTTTTTGTGCAGGTACTTATATGTCTGGTGGTCTTTTAGGCGCAGAGGCGCGTCCATTGTGGGGACTTTACCATGGCTGCATTTAAGGCTCCGATCCGTAGTCTGCAGAGTCTCCATCAGATTTATTTATATTTTTTTGTCTAACTTGTATTCCAGACTGATGTTGTATTTTATTATGTTTCTTAGTTGATGTTCATACACTTGTGATACCGAATTTTGGGGGTTCCTACAGATTATTCACTATTGTAGTTCGTGTAAATTCTATTTCACATTATTTCATAAAGAATTAAAAAAAATTATGATTTTAAGGTGCTAGAATAAGTAATTAAATTGACTAATCACTATTGGCTTGCCTGACGGCATTGTTAGGCACCATCACGACCACTAGTGGATTTTTTGGTCGTGACAAGTAAAATGAATATGAGATAAAATAAACACCAGGAAAAGAACCTGTAATATTGCAAAGCAAAAGTACTTATTTAACATATATCATCCTCCAACTTATATAGCAACTCGTTAGAACTAGAGCCAAACATCGTCGACCTCATCAACAGAACCTCGGACGACGATCACCTCAACAACGACTTGGATTTTTGAAAAAAACCTTGTGGCTGTTTCGTGGTGTTAAAGGGTGATTTTGGAGCTTAATGAGATGGCTTTGATGGTGCTTCAATGGTGTTTTGGAGGTGGTTCAACTGGTGTTCATGGTTGGCCTTTTGTTGGTGTTTTATGGTATTTTAATGGCTGATTTGGGTGTTTTGTTTCAGAGGAATATAAAAACACGCGTTGCTCTCTATCCTTTGGAGGAAGCTGCGGCGTCCAGCTTAGAAAACGATTGCTAGGTTTTTCTCTCTCTTTTTTTTTTTGCTATATTAGTGGGGTCTTATATGATATGTGCGTGTGCTCGATGGTGTGAAGTGGGTGAATTGGATGGCAAGAAATGCTTAATCATGTGAGGGACGTGGGGCTCTGAAACTTGAAAAAATAAGATTCCATTACTATGCAAAATTACCTTGTACTAGCAAAATTGTAAAAATCCTTTGTGCAGGTGTATGCTTAGTCAATGTGACATGATGCAAATGTTATATTTGTTTGTGTAGATAAAGGGAAATAAGAAGACAAAAAAAAAAAATTTGCCCAAGTGGCAAGAGTTTATTGGTCCAATTCTTTTGATTTGTTTTTTCTTTTAAGGATAAAAGATAAAATAATCTATTCTTACTAAATAAAAAATAGCAAGGTAAAATTACTACATACTTAATATTTAGTTATTAAAGCCTCTCACTTGAAAATAAACTGATTAGATGAAAAATATATTTTTTGGCAACTTTCTTTCTTTTGTAAATTAAAACTTAAAGTAGTACTAAAAATGTGAATCTTTTTGTGATTATCAATTTTATCAAATAAAACTTATAAAAAAGTGAAAAAAAAAGCTACAATATCAAGATCAAACTTATAAACTATTTAAATACTAAAAGTGATAAAAAATCTAAATATGGTCAAAAATTAGGTGCTCACAGCATTCCCCTCTTTGCTTGGAAACATGAAAAGTTTTCAGGCAAAGAAAAGATGCGCGATGTGACTAATTTTTCACCAAATCATTATTCAAAAGGGAAGAAATAAGAGAAAAGCCAAAAGAGTGCAATCGAGTCCCGATTTTGGACAATCTACATATCCTGAGTTATAAGGGAATCAGGTCGCGTATAGTTCAAGGAGAGTAATGGAATGGTGAGTTGCAGAGTCGAGTAAGGTTCCATTGAGGCTCCAGTTCGTGATCCTGTTATTATATCAAAATCAAAAATCAAAAGAAACTAAACAGGCCTATCAGCTATGAGTTACAAGATTCTATCTATAAGTCTTTTAAAACTTGTTCTTGAGTCTTGACTGGTTCTTCATGCAGACTATGATCTGAACCTTGATGCTTGCTAGCTGCAGGTGTTAGTGGATCCTCTATGGCTTCTTCTGATCGAAATGAAAAATGCAATGCTCGTGACTTCAATCATGTCTTGAGCAGTCCATATCCTTTTCATCTGCTTCTGCATTTTGGATTCACTCTTTTTTTTCTTTATTTGGATTGATACTTCTTCTTTTGGTCATCTCGAGCCCCGTGCCTTGAGGTAAAACCTGCTCAGACACCAAAACAAACAAACGAACGAAATTTTTCTGCCCCAGTTTTCACTAGAAAAATTTCCTAAGTTATTTGTAACAAAACTCTATACTACTACTTCATTCAAAGCAAAAAGTGTCGGGAATGGAGTACCCGGAAGAGATCATAATTTTTTTTTTGGAGATGGTGTTTCCTTATTGTCAAAATGATGCCTCAACTAAGGATTGGTGTACCTTATGTTGGGAAAATGTGGCCAGGGAATGGTATACCCTATATTGGCAAAGATATCAGGGAGTGGCGTACCCTGTATTTAAGATCAAATCAACTAGGAAGTGGATACCCTATGTTGGAAAGGAGACTAGGGAGAGGAGATCCTATATCTAAAATAAAATCAACTAGGGATTAGAGACCCTATGTTGGAAAAGGAGACTAGGTTGAAAAGGAGACTAGAGAATGGAGACCTATGTCTAAAATAAAGTCAACTAGGGAGTGGAGACCCTATGTTGGAAAAGAAGACTAGGGTATGGAGACCCTATGTCTAAAATAAAATCAACTAGGGAGTGAAGACCCTATGTTGGAAAAAAGACTAGGGAGCGGAGACCTTATGTCTAAAATAAAAATCAACTAGGAAGTGGAGGATGTTGGAAAAGAAGACTAGGGAGTGGAGACCCTATGTCTAAAATAAAAATCAACTAGGGAGTGGAGACCCTATGTTGGAAAAGAAGACTAGGGAGTGGAGACCCTATGTCTAAAATAAAAATTAACTAGGGAGTGGAGACCCTACATTGGAAAAGGAGACTAGGGAGTGGAGACCCTATGTCTAAAATAAAATCAACTAGGGAATGGAGACCCTATATTGGAAAACGAGACTAGGGAATTGTGTACCCTATGCTAAAATGAACCAAGAAGGATTTTTGTTTTTTTGATTTTTTTTTGAGAAAAATCTAGACTTCTTTTTTTTTTAATTTAAATTAACCTAGGAGAAAATTCATCAGACTAGGTTTTTTATCTTAGGAGAATGATTCATCAGACTAAGACGTCTATCCTAAGAGAAAGTTCATCAAACTAGGTTTTCTAATTTACTGTCTTAGGAGAAAGATTCATCAGACTAAGATATCTATTTGAGAAGAAAATTCATCAGACTAGGTTTTCTTATTTTAGGAGAAAGATTCATCAGACTAAGATTTCTATCCGAGGAGAAAGTTTATCAGACTAGGTTTTCTTATCTTAGGAGAAAAATTCATCAGATCAGATTTTTTTTGTTATCTTAGGAGAAAGATTCATCAGACTAAGATTTCTATCCTAGGAGAAAATTCATCAGACTAGCTTTTCTTATCTCTTTTTCTTATCTTAGGAGAAAGATTCATCAGACTAAGATTTCTATCTTAGGAGAAAGTTCATCAGACTAGGTATTTTTTTTTGTTATCTTAGGAATAAGATTTATCATACTAAGATTTCGATCCTAGGAGAAAGTTCAACAGACTAGGTCTTTTTTTTTGTTATCTTAGGAGAAAGATTCATCAGACTAAGATTTCTATCCTAGGAGAAAGTTCATCAGACTCGGTTTTCTTATCTTAGGACAAAAATTCATCAGACTAAGACGTCTATCATAGGAGAAAATTCGTCAAACTAGGTTTTTTTTTTTTTTTCTTAGGAGAAAGATTCATCAGACTAAGATTTTTATCCTAGGAGAAAATTCATCAGACTAGGAATTATTTTTTTTTTGTTATCTTAGGAGAAAGATTCATTAGACCAAGATTTCGATCCTAGGAGAAAGTTCATCAGACTAGATTTTTTTGTTGTTATTTTAGGAGAAACATTCATCAGAGTAAGATTTCTATCCTAGGAGAAAAATCATCAGACTAGGTTTTCTTATCTTAGGAGAAAAATTCATCAGACTAAGACGTCTATCCTAGGAGAAAATTCATCAGAATAGGGCTTTTTATTTATTATCTTAGGAGAAAGATTCATCATACTAAGACATCTATCCTATTAGAAAATTCATCAACTAGAGCTTTTTATTTATTTATCTTAGGAGAAAGATTCATCAGACAAAGATTTTTTATTGGGAGAAAAATCCATCAGACTAGGATGTATTACCCTATGAGGAAAAAATGTGAAGAGCAATGGCAAGATTTTATGCACACTAGCACGACAAATAAAGGCAAAGATTTGAGAAATTTCCCTTTGCCGACTCTTCTTTTCTCTTCCTTTTCTCTTTTTTTTCTTTATTTTTTGAACCACTTTCCTTGAACTGCTTTGTTCATGTTTCGAACAAAGAAAATTTTGTCAGTTTTAAAAGTGGTGGTCAGTTTGTGGCCTTGAGTCTTGGGCAGCTAGGCTTTGTGATCATCCAACTTTTGGAAGACCGACTGTATTGGTAGTTTGTTGCACTGCTGGGAGACTCTGTTGTTGCTTTCAAGGGATCTTTACTTTCTGTATCAACCCTAATTGTTTCACTCCCAGTGCCATTTGTGTTTTATGGCTCAATCAGCCTTATCTCAAAAAAAAAAAGATCTCTTTTCTTGGATAACCTTTTCTGATATCTTGAATGACTTTTGATTTTGGAGCAATTTGTCTGTTAGAGAGAATCACAACTGGTAAGTGCCTTTTGCATGATGTGCACACTTCATAGTCCTTGTTCAGTACTACAAAGAATCCCTGATTGACCTTGAGGTTATCTTTGCTTGCTTTAGCGAAGCAGGCTGATAAGAGTCTTTTGTGGGGGAAGCATTTTCATGCATCCTCAAGGCATGTTGACTGCAACAACTGAGTGTGCCGGCCAAATTTACTTTGTGCAATTGAAAAGATGGTAGCAGATTTTGAAATCTTTTCTTGCTTGTTTTGATAAGGACTGACTCGGAGTGAAGGACACAATGATGCAAAGAAACAATATTAACAAGAAATGTCCCTATCGGGAAGGAAAGAAGGAAGAGGGTTTTTCTTTTATGAAGAAGAAAGAGGCTTTGTTTATTCTTTTTTGTTTTGAATGAGGTGACTAGCCTTAACGATCATGACATGCATTTTGAACTTAACGGCCTGATCTATCAAACTGATCAAATCTTCCCTTTAACCATTCTTATGACCTTTGAAGTCGGGCTTGTTCGTGCCAATCCCTTGCATCATCTTCACGACTCACTTTCGACTAGTGGTGCCCCGAGGGATTTTCACCAACAAGTCTCTCTCATTTATTTATCTCTGCTTACTGTCGCCTTACAGTGCCCATAAAGGTTTTCACTAATAAGACTCTCTCATTTTCCTTTCATTTTTTTTTGTGATTCCTTGAGTGAGAACTGTGACCATGTCCCTCATATGACAACCATTGCTTATTGCAGATTTTCTTTGGCATTCTCAAAACTGATCAGGAGGTCTTGTTTGGAAGGCTTTTGGATATGATTAGAAAGAAAGGACGATATGAAGGTTCAAAGTAGACTCAATATGATAGGTTGTACGCTTACAACTCGTGGAATCTACTCTTTCAAGAAACTAAAACAAAATCATGCCCTAGTTTTAGATACTGGAATTTTTTTTTCTCAATTCTTATTTGGTTCACCGAACCGTGTAAGGCTGTCTACGCATCCTTTTTTTTAAGGAATCTGGTCAAACGTAGTCCAAACATCTGACCTAACTATATATATATTTTTTCATCTTTCTTTCTTTTCCTTTGTCTTCCTTTTTTTTCTTATTCTTTTTTTTTTGTTTCCGAAATAAGTCGCCCCAACTTTTATTTTCTGGGGGCATGGACCTTTGGCTGGTCTTTTATTTAGTTATTTTTCTTTTTTTTTTCACTTGAACTTTCTAAGAGTTGCCCCAGTTTGTATTCTTGGGGTATGAACTTTTTTTTTATTTTATATTTTTTCTATTTTTTCTTGACTTTTTACTCTAAACTTGATTTCAAAAGAGGGTGGTCAAAGAAAATAACACAGGCTCAAAAGGAGTAACGAAGGGTATAAAGTGTTTGGATAGAAGAAATAGGGCCCCGCAGCCTCGAGAACGCCAAACATAGTATCCTTTCGCGATCACAATATTGATGAACATGTCTATCTTCTTGGTTTGTCGTGGTCGAAAGACACTTTCCATCCATTAATGTGAAACTTTCCAACAAACTTCAATTGATTCTTCCTCAAACCCGACCTTCACAATGATTTGAAGGTAAAGATCATTAACCTCCATGGGTATGACTATTCTAGTTCCACATGAATTTTACTCGAGCTTAATTCCAAAGTGTTTCGACTCTTTATTCATCCTCAAAAGTGTCTTTTTCTCAGTTATCCAATTCAAGACTAAATCAGTTTTCTAGGATCTGGCCAAAAATTCTGCATGCATGTCATGTCATTAGAACTAGCAGGAAAAGGATTAAGCATAGAATGACACAAAAGGACAAAATGTATTTCATTGAGTAAAGGATGGATAGGTTGGACAACAAGACAAATAACCTAAAATCCGAGTTACAACTCTAAAATAACCCAGATAATGAAAATAGCAACAGAACAAATAAACAAGACTCACACAGTCAAAATAGAGCGATGGAAGGGTCTGACTCAATAAAACATATAAATCTGGATCACAACCCTGAAATAACCTAGATAATAGAAAAAACATCAAAACAAGCTACCAAGATTCCTTCCTAGTGAGGAGGGAATGACTTTTCAATTGCAAAGCTTGACATTTAACCACAAATTTTCTCATCAGAATCACCAGGGCCTTCTCTAATTTCAATATCATTAGCTTCAGTCAGCAAGTTCCCGAGAGGATTCTCATGCTCCATGTCACCATGTATCATCCCAACAAAGTGTGCATCATCATGTGCAGGTAAAGGATTTTGCGTGATATTCTGGGTGTCACTGTCTTGGATCACAATTAGTTTTCTCTGGATTATCCTTTCTATTTCTCTTTTCAAATCCCGATAGCTTTAAACATTGTGCCCATGGGCATTGGAATGGTATTCACACCTCTTATAAGGGTCAAAACTTCTTGCACGTTGGTCTACATAATTTGGATGAATAGGTGCAATCATGTCATAATGCTTTAATTTCTCAAACAAGCTTGCATAGGACTTTCCTATTGGTGTAAAATTATCTTTCAACCTTTGTTCCCCTCTATACCCTTGGCTTGGATGTGGGTTATAGGGCATTTGCAAATTTTTTGGATGTTGGTGGACATTTTGCGGTGCTGGTGCTCACCTTCTGGAGTGTCTTAGTGGCTGGACAACATACTGAGGTGGAGCAACAGGGTATTGTGGATTTTGAGGTGGATAGTAGTGCTCAGTGGAATCATTAGAAACCAGACGAGGCTGGTCATACCTTCGGGATGTTCTCTTAGGACCTCATCTCGACCCTGATGTCATCATGGTTTCTTCATCCTTCTCATTGGTGTCACTAAAATTAAAAGATTCAATCTGGACAGTCTGAGTTGCGGCTTTGAGAACTGCTTGACTTATAATTCTACCTGTCTTAAGGCCATTCTCAACCATTTTCCCAATTTTGATTGCTTCCGAGAAGGATTTGCCAACTGCGGACATCATATTTTAAAAATAATCTGGCTCCTGAGCCTGACGGAAGACAATGATTAGCTCGTGGTCATCCATGGGTGGCTTAACTCTAGCTGCCTGCTCTCTCCTTTTAATGGCATATTCCCTGAAACTTTCAGTTAGTTTCTTCTTCAGGTTTGAAAGGGAATTGTGGTCTGGGGCAATGTCGATGTTGTATTGGAACTGTTTGAAAAAGGCCTGGACCATGTCATCCCATACATACCAGCGAGATGTGTCTTGATCCATAAACCATTCAGAGGCTACTCCCGTAAGGCTTTTCCCAAAATAAGCCATCACTAATACTTCCTTTCGTTCTGCACCTCTTAGTTGATTGCAATACCTTTTCAGGTGGGCTATGGGGTCTCCATGTCCATCATACTTTTCAAATTTGGGAGTCTTGAAACTAGGTGGCAAGTGGACATCGGAGAACATACATAGATCCTTGAAAAAAATACTCTTCTGACCTGCCAACCCTTGCATGTTTTTCAGCTGTTGTTCTAAGTTTTTCATTTTTTGGCATCTTTCTGGCAGGCTTCCCAATCTTTGCAGGAATATAAAATAGGTATGAGTGGTACTCAAGGGAGTGGTACTGTTCTTGTTGGGTAGCAAATTGTGACTCATGACTTTTCTTTTGTACCGCTGTCGGCTGTGGGATGGTGAAGACGAGCATAACAGTAGTGGTTGTCTGATTGGTTGTCAATGGCACACTTTGGGAGAGTGCACCTCAAGTTCCAGCTATAGTCATACAGTTGGGATAAAGACTAAACCCAGGTGGATAGGATTGATCAGACAATGAGACCAGAATGGTAGTAGTCGAGATGGATGTGAACTGGGAAACCATGAATTGAAAAAGGCGGTCCTTGGCCATTGGCCCATGCCTGACACATTTAAGTCATTTGCTGTTTTAGTATTTTATTTCCCCCAACCCTAGTAGACTCTCGTTGAATCCTCTGACCCCGAGTCTCTTGACCACTCGCAACAACTTCGACGTCAGTTGTCATTGGCATTTTTCTCTTGGATTTTGTGAATTCTGGATGTGTTGCCAACTTACCACAAACCGACCACTTTCTTCACTATTCAAAAATAAAACAGGTTAGAATGGACTCAATTGGTCCTTATTATTATCATCAATCATTTTTTTAACACTTGTTTTTTAAAATGGTCGATCGAACCTAATGTGGGTTGCTTAAGTATCATGTGAGAACATGAATCAGATCTTGCATAGTTTGGGAAGATCAGGAATAAAGTAGATAAACTAACTCTTTTTTTTTTTTTTTAACTTTTTAAGAAAATATTTTTGGATTTTGAATTCTTTCTCTTTTTTTTGATTGGAAATTTTTGAAAGAAAGATTTCTAAACAAGAAAGAAAATATTTTTTGGAATTTGATTTTGTTGAGAATTTTTGAAAAGAAAGATCTCTAAAGAAGAAAGAAAATAATTTATTTTTTCTAAAAAATAAGAAAAAACTTCTAAAGAAGAAAGGAAATATTTTTAGATTTTTGAACATTTATTTTGAATTTATGAAAGAAAGACTTCTAAAGACGAAAAAAATATTTTTGAATCTTGAATTTTCTTTTCCATTTTCGAAAGAAAAAACTTCTGAAAATATTTTTGGAATTTTAGAAAAAATTAAAAGAAAATATTTTTGGATTTTTAAAAATTTGGGTCTCAAAGAAAGACTTTTTTAAATAAGGAAGTAAAGGAAAATATTTTTGGCTTATTTAAAAACTGTGGGTCGGAACCGATGAGGTTTGCTACATATCTCACATTTGGTGAGAATTAGACCCGCGTAGTTCGGCCAAAGCGGGGAATATATCAAAGCCTTAGTCTAGTTTTCAACACCTTCTGAGTAAATCAGACACAGTTCAATTTTTGAACATAGGGATTTTATGAAAACCAGGTGAAATTTACTCTCTTATTTTCCCTCTCTTGTTTTTTTTTATTTTTTTATTTTCTTTCCCTATTATAAAAGCATGTCAACATACAAACCAGATCAAACACTACAAGTAGCACATAAGATGCATCAGTATGGTAATTTATATTGGGTACACCTGCCCTAGACGGACCCAACCCCTGTGTTGAGTCCCCAAAGTCAATGCACTTGATGCAAACAAATGTTCCTACTAGGAATCCGACATGAGGCTATGTTATTCTAGGTTTAAATCCTGGGGTGTGTTGTTCTAGACCTGGCTTACCCGAACTGACAACTCGAGCCGGGGGGAGGGGGGAGGGGGGAGGGGCAGCGTACCAGGAATACAGAAGCTTCACCGGCTTTGCAACTTGTCCGATCCTTGTTCTAAAATTAGGGGTATGACTCTAACAGAAAAGAAGCCACGCAAAGTGCACGCTTCCTAGAAGATTTAGAAGACTTAGAGAGAAGAAGGGTGTCGTAACAGTTTATATACAATTCATAGAATATCAAAGCGGTAAATGAGTGGCAATTAGCATATTAGGCCCGAACATGTAATATTAGACAATCAACAAAATCCATAATAGTCACCTAAGCTCGAATTTTGAACCCTGAACCAGAGATTCTGGGTTCTTACCCCAGCAGAGTCGCCAGAGCTGTCACACCTCCCTTTTCCGAAGAATAGGATGTTTTTCCAATTAAAGTGACATTTCACTTTTCAAATTTTGGCATATTGAAGCCAGCTGGCAAGTGGATATGGGGAACCATGCACAAGTCGGCGTAAGAGACGCTCTTTTGGCCGCTCAGACCCTGCATACTCTTTAAGCTCTGCTCCAAGCTTTTCATCTTCCGATCCATTTCCTCTTGCTCGGGATTCTTGACAACCTTTTCTTGCTCAACCGAGACGTCACATTGCGGAGGTTGAGTAAATGAGTATGGGGTCACATATGTTATTTCTAGTTGAAACTGTGGACCCTGAAAAGTGAACGGTGGAGGCTCAACATACGGCCGTGGTATAGTTAGTTGGGCTATGGTGCAGACTGGTGCTGCAGAGAACATTACTGGCGGTGCCTTTGAAGCCGGTGCCTAGGGTGAACCACAGAAGGCATGCTAGGACCGTTAGACAGCAATTGAGGGTATCCGCACGAGATAAACAGATTGGGCACAAGGACGTTGGTAGCCCTACCTGACCTAGGGATCAACTCAGGGAATCCAGGTATTGCACTTGGAGGTTCCCTACCTTTAGACCAGGCGTCCCATATTTTCAACATGCGGAGACGCAACATCCTATTTTCTTCAGCAACTGTTGATTCTGGCTGTGGAATAGTTGATGCCGGGCTATCCTCAAAATCGATAATTGGTAGATGACTTTCGGAGGCCATAGGAACCCTGCCTTTGGATCTTGTGAAGTAAGGATGGAAAACCAGATTACCAACAAAACCAACCATCTGAACAGAACCTGGCTAATTTGCACACACAACCTTGTTAGTTTTGAGACATTTAACATATAGGAAATCGCACGTTGGGATGCAATGCACCTAAGAGTTAAACGCTTCCACCATGTGTTTGAACGGTTGCGTGTTCACCGGGGCCATTAAATGTCCCTTTTCAAACACCAAGATTTCAGGAACTGGGTCAATTTTCTCTCTTCTATTTTTCTTGATTTTCTTTCCCTATTCTAGAAGCCAGTCGACATGAAAATTAGAACAAACAAATGCACAAGTAGCACGTAAAAATGCATCAGGATGGTCTTTTATATTGGGTACACCTGTCCTAGACGGACCCAACCTTGTGTTGAGTCCCCAAAGTCAAATGTATGTGATGCAAACAAATGTTCCTACTAGGGATCAGGCATGAGGCTATGTTATTCTAGGTTTAAATCCTGTGATGTGTTGTTTTAGACCTGGCTTACCCCAGCGGATGACTTGAGCCGGGGGGGCAGCGTACCGGGAATACAGAAGCTTTACCGGCTTTGCAACTTGTCTGATCCTTGTTCTAAAATTAGGGGTATAACTCTAACAGAAAAGAAGCCACGCGAAGCATACGCTTCCCAGAAGATTTAGAAGACTTAGAGAGAATAAGGGTGTCGTAGAAGTTTTATATACAGTTCATGGTAATATTAAAGCGCTAAAGAGTGGAAATTAGCACATTAGGCCCAAACACGTAACATCAAACAATCACAGAAGCCAAGTATAACAGTTATCCTAAGCTTGAATTCTGAACCCTGAACCAGAAGTTCTGGGTTCTTGTCCCCAGCACGGGAACCATACTCATGGCCACGATGATTTATTAATCGTGCCTAAAGCAAACTACGATGTTCAAGAGTTAACTAATTTCCTATGTTTGAGATTGTTGTGAGGCCATGAATTATGGATAACTAAATGAGTTGTACCATAGTGTATGAACTAATAGATCATCTAAACTATTAAATAATTACATAGAACAAACGGCTTCAAACTATAAAATTACTCTGTCTCAACATCTTTCAATCACTAATTTCTATATTTGCACATTAGTAATTAAGAGTTTATTGTTAATTTGGAAAAATTAACCAAAATGTACACTATAACAATTACATCAGATATACGACTCAACTGAATCAACTATGATTTATATAGGTGTATCCAAGCATTTTAGCAAAGCGCATGAAGGAAGTAAAACAGAGAGATGGTAATCTCAAAGAAACAGATAAACCTATTAGGATGACGAACTGAAGGAAAACTAATACAGAGAGGCAAAAATTAGACAAGATCTTTCACCAAACTAGTAAAATGAATATGAGATAAAATAAACACGAGAAAAAGAACCTGTAGTATTGTAAAGCAAAAATACTTATTTAACATAATCATCCTCCAACTTATACAGCAACTCGTCAGAACTAGAGCCAAACATCGTCGACCTCATCAACAGAACCTCGGATGACGATCACCTCAACAACGACTTGGATTTTTGAAAAAAACCTTGTGATTGTTTCGTGGTGTTAAAGGGTGATTTTGGAGCTTAGTGAGATGGCTTTGAGGGTGCTTCAATGGTGTTTTGTAGGTGGTTCAACTGGTGTTCATGGCTGGTCTTTTGCTGGTGTTTTGTGGTACTTTAATGGCTGATTTTGGTGTTATGTTTCATAGGAAGATAAAAACACGAGTTGCTCTCTATCCTTTGGAGGAAGCTGTGGCGTCCAGCTTAGAAAACAATTGCTAGGTTTTTCTCTCTCTTTTTTTTTTTGTTGCTATATGGGTGGGGTCTTATATGATATGTGCGTGTGCTCGATGGTGTGAAGTGGTGAATTGGATGGTAAGAAATGCTTAATCATGTGAGAGACGTGGGGGTTGTGAAACTTGAAAAAATAAGATTCCATTACTATGCAAAATTATCTTGCACTAGCAAAATTGCAAAAATCCTTTGTGCAGGTGTGTGCTTCAGTCAATGTGACGTGATGCAAATGTGATATTTGTTTATATAGATAAAGGGAAATAAGAAGACAAAAAATGCCCAAGTGTCAAGAGTTCATTGGTCCAATTCTTTTGATTTGTTTTTTCTTTTAAGGATAAAAAATAAAATAATCTACTCTTATTAAATAAAAAATAGCAAGGTAAAATTAATACATACTTAATATTTAATTATTAAAGCCTCTCACTTGAAAATAAACTGACTAGATGAAAAATATATTTTTTGGCAACTTTTTTTCTTTTGTAAATTAAAACTAAAAGTAGTACTAAAAATGTGAATCTTTTTGTGATTTTCAATTTTATCAAATAAAATCTATAAAAAAGTGAAACAAAAGCTAAATATCAAGATTAAACTTATAAAGTATTAAATACTAAAAGTGATAAAAAATCTAAATATGGTCAAAAAGTAGGTGCTCACAAGCTTCATTTGGATCTTCTTCACGAAGGCAACAAACACTGAAAAAGTTTTATCCTTGGTTTTGAGGAACAAGGTCCAGGTGAATCTGGAATAGTCATCCACTGTAACAAAAATGTATTTCTTTCCTCCTCTACTTGGTACCCTCATAAGTCCACACAGATCCATGTGGAGAAGATCAAGTGGCCTTGAGGTGTCGACTTCCTTTTTGGGCTTGAAAGTAGACATGACCTGCGTTCCTTTTATACATGCATCACACACCTTGTGATCTTTAAAATTTGACATTGGCAGGCCACGAACCAGGTCCTTCCTGACCAATTTGTTCAGCAACGTGAAGCTTGCATGGCTCAATCTTTTGTGCCATAGTTCAGCATCATCATCCACAAAACTTAGACAAGTGAGATCTCCATTTTGCAAGGACTCAAAATCAGCAACATAGATATTTTTGTATCTTTTTGCTACCAGGACCACTGCACAATCACAAGATTTGTGACTGTGCAAATTTTTAACACAAATTTCACATTGTTTCCTTTGTCACAGATTTGGGAAACACTCAGTAGGCTATATTTCAAGCCATTCACATAATACATGTTTTCAATTGAGTGAGTGAGTGACTTCCCAATTATTCCTACTCCCAGAATGTATCCCTTTTTGCCATTGCCAAAGGACACACTCCCTCCTTGCAGGGCTTTGAGTGAAAGGAAATCATTGATGCTTCCAGTCATGTGTTTAGAAAAGCCACTATCCATGTATCGTTTTTGATTACTTTCTTTCACTGCTTCTTGCACAAGAAAATCAAGGATTAAACTTAGGAACCCAAATAAGTTTGGGTCCCTTGTAATGAAGAAAAAGGTGAATTAAACTTCTTTTTGTCCAGGCAGACAATACACATTTTTTGCCGTAGGGATCAGGTTCCTTAGCAGTAGTTACCTTTTCAGCAAACACTTTGTTTTTCTATTGAGATTGTATTCTAGCCTTGCAGTTTTCTTTAAAGAGACCAGTGTTCCCACAGTGGGTGCAAAGGCAGTTATCAGGAACAGTAACATACTTGCTATGTGGATTGTAGCGAATCTTTTCCTTTTGGAATCTGACTCACTGCCTGTTCCCACCCTTGCTAGCATACATGGCAGTAATTGTATTAGAGAACCAGCTCCACCTTAGAGATTTTTCTAGGTCACTTTTAAGTCTTCCTAGATCATCTTGAAGTTGTCTGTTTCTTTCAAGTTCAGCACGCAGACTAGATTTCACATATTTGAGTTAATTTTCAAGCCTAATGTGTGCCTCACTTGCAACTTTCTTTCCCTTTTGGGTAGTCCCAGAACTATTTTCTCTTTTTAATTCCTCGATTGTTTCCTTTAGGTCTAGGACTACTATCAATAGGTCATCTCACTCATTTTCTACGGCTTAAAACTTATTAATCAGAACATTCTTTTTTTTTTATTAGATCCTCGACAGTCTCTTTTAGGTCAGCCACTATGATTAATAAATCATCTCTCTCATTTTCTACATCTTCTCGTTCCAAAGTTAAAGCATTTTTATCATTTATGAGATTGTGATAAGCATCAATTAAAACGTTTTCCAAGGATATAAGCTTTTTCTGATAATAAGACTTTAGATTTCTTTGAACATCTAGAAAGTTTTACCTCATCATCATCATTGTCTTCACATCATCAGATTTTTCCATCAAGGCAAAGATAGAATCATAATCAGCTGCTTCACTTTCAATTGCCATCATAGAGGTGTCACCTTGTGCATCATCTTCTCCAGTTTCGCTGGAAGAGTCTCCTTATGCAGCAAGAGCTTGTTTCACAACATTGTTATCAGCTTCTTTTCTCTTAAATCTTTTGTCAAGAGCCGGGTTCCTCTTGGTTGCTTTGTCTATGTTGTGCTTGTACTGGTCTTGCTTGAGGAGTTGACAATCCTTGATGAAATGTCCTGGCTTCCCGCACTTATGACATAAGTCATATCCTCTTGGCTTGCTGGAGCTGCCCTTCTTCGGAATACCTCCATTTCTGTGAACCATCTTTTGAAATCTCTTTGTCAAGTAAGCCATATCTTCATCCTTACCACTTGATTCATTGTTGTCTGTCTTGAGGACCAGGTTCTTCTCCCTTTTTGGGCTCTCTTCTCTCATGATCCTTTTTCTTCTTTATTTTATAAGTTTAAGATTACCAATGAGTTCATCAATGGTCAGCTTTTGTAGGTCCTTTGCCTCTGTGATAGCATTTACTTTGCTTTCCCAGGAACCAGGTAATACGCTGGGTATTTTTCTGACAAGTTTGTTCCTTGGAATGATTTCACCTAGAGAATGAAGCTCATTGATGATAGAGGTAAAGCGAGTGTGCATGTCCTGAATGGACTTATAGTCCTTCATCCCGAAGAGTTCATACTTAGTGGTTAGCATATCAGACTGCTTGACTTGAGTTGTTCCTTCATGTGTTGTTAGGAGAGCTTCCCAAATCTCCTTGGCAGATTAACAGGCAAAAAACCTGTTGTCTTCGTCTGGCTCAATACCATAGATAAGGATTATTTTTGCTCGAAAATTCTTCTCTATAGCCTTGCAGTCAACATCGTTGTACTCCTTCCTAGTCTTGGGAACTGCCACTGCTGTTTCTCCAATGGTCTTCATAGGAATGAACGGGCCATCGTTGATAACATCCCAGAGCTCTGAATCTTCAGCCATGATAACATCATGAATCTTTGTCTTCCACCATCTGTAGTATTGGCCATTGAATCTTGGTGGTCTGTAGGTAGATTGGCCTTCTTCAAAATTTGGTGGAGCAGCCATGAGGATCCTTTCTAGGTGTTAGCCAGATAGAAAAAACCTGCTCTGATACCAATTGATAGAAACTAAGGGTTCACCAAACTATATAGGGAATCAAGTTCTCTATTAGTTCCCACAGAAACACACATACACAACAGTAAGTAAATAACATAGTAGAGTTTTACGTGAAAAACTCCCATCTCACGGGATAAAAAATCACTACCTACACTCATAGAATTTCAACTTCATTATTGAGCAACTTCAGATTACAAACTATTGTATCCTAGGAATTAACCTTTTAATCCTCATTAACTTGTAATAACTCTATTACAAGCCCCTTTGTAATCACTCTATTACAAAGCTTACAACTAGACTAACTAGCCAAGACACAAACACAAGGTTTATTGTTTTACAAAAGGTTTCCTACACAATGCTTCTAGCCAAGCTAAATAGGAATTACAAGTAAATCATTTTAACAAAGGTGCAACACAACTAAGGACATATAATGACACAATGCAGGAAACGGGTCCTTTGTTATGTTGCTCTTTGTTCTTGATGCCTTGAATGTCACTTGCAAGCTGGCAACACACTTGAGAGAGAGCTCAATGAATTCTGAATGTGCAAGTGTGATGTTTTGCCTTTGCTTCATGTTAATATTACATAGGTGGCATCACTTGAATGATGTAAGCATGTTTAGTACAATGTAAGCATGTTTGGTGCAAAGGCATTTCCCATAAAGTGACTATTTCACTATTTATACTGTTGCGTGTGTGCAGAAAAACAGTTGCAGCGACTTTACAACTGTGGAGTTTGACTGGTACAGTCAGCAAGAGAACTGATGTCCATCTGTTCCCTTTGGTGTTTCTTTGACTCTGAATGTTGGAACATGTCCCAGAGTTGAGATTTGTTGATTTGGAACATTTTGAGGATGTGACTAGTTCTTAGCATTAAATTTGTTAGATCATCAAAACATAACAGGACACATAACTTGTCAGCGATCCAGCAAAGAGCAGACAGAATTTCAGAGCAACTATAATCCTTTTTGCAAGAAAAATTAAAGCAACGCCAGAAAGCTAGGAAAATTTAAGGAATAAAGAAATGCAACCTGCAGGTTAAAATAGAAAGATGTTTTCATCACTCTAAGAAGGAGTATTATATATGATGCCTCAGGCAAATCCTACGTTAGAAGAGAGAAGAGTAAAGTACTATATAAGACATATAACTAGTTCATATGGTATATGTATTTTTGAACTCTGATAATAATATTAGCCCAAAGGTCAAATCCGTAAGACCTGTTTCATGGACTTGGGCTGGGTCATGGCAAGTAAGCTAGAAAGTAAACACATTAATGATAGCAGCAGAAATCAATACAAATGTAAGGTTAGTGTGGATAACAAATTAAAGAAGCCATTTGGCCAGCAAAGAAGCAGCAATCGATCTGTTTGGCAAGAATGACCACACCACATGTCGTTTATTTTCGAAAGATTCTGAAGGCTACGTATGCCAAACTGCTTTAATAGGTGTATGGGGGGCCCCTCCAATCACCAATTGTACCCGAACCTATCGTTTTGTTTGTGCTCTGCCTCTTTGTGGTTTGCCAACTGACAAAACTTTGGCCCCCCAACCATACACCTACACCTCATTACGCATGTCTTGACTACTTTTATATATGGATATTTTTACCCATCATGTTTTGGGTGAAATCCCAAAAGCTTATGTTTTTATATTAATTTGATCGAAATATCATCTTTAAAACTTAGACGACAAATAGGCGAGTTGGATTTAATTTAAACGATTAAATTAGGTTAAATTAATTAGTGGGTTGTCATATTTTGCCCTATCTTTTTGTCAAGATGAACTCATAAATTTTAGCGAATGGGTCATAACCCAAACCAATTCATAATATTTTTTATATGTTTGTTCGTTCTTTTAAAATTTGTTTAACTACTAAGTCCAAATAACACTTTTAAAAAAAAAAAAAAATCATTAGGACTATATTTGACAAACTAAACTTGAAAGATTTATTTTTCAAATATGTTCTGATAGCTCTTGTTTACAGGTTAATTTTGGGCTACAAAGGACGCACAAATTAAAATTGGTCCACTATTTTTTATACGAGCTAACTGAGTTATGCCTAAATTGGTCTGCCAATGAATATATGTCAACTCAAGTGTTCAAACTTAATCCGATCAAGCGAATTATATCTGTATGAGTTAAATTTGACACTCCTATTTGAGAATTTGGGGGACCTTAGAGCTCTACCAACATTTATTATATTCCCTCTCTTTTGAAGTATTTATCATTAAGGGGTATTATCACTTTTAACTCGCGTAAAAAACTATTTATATTCGATAATCGAAAGTATACACTTTTTCGACTATTATTTTGAGAGCGTGGCCACACAATATCATTTTCCCTATCATTAAGGTAATAGTTGGGCCCTTTCTTTTCGTGTTCTCATTTTCTTAATGTCGGCAAGGGGCTCCTCCTTTCTATATCTTCTTTGATGTTTGGAATACTTTATTAAAGTGAATAACATCCCATTAGCACGCACTAATCAAATGCAAAGTGTACAGATTGTCATTGAAAATTCTGAGACTTTATACCTTCAGGTGCTTTCCTCTTTTGTGTTTTCTTGATAAAACATGAATAATTCCCTGTACTCAGTGCTCCTCTTTTTGGGCACGATTTGGAAATTTTGAACAGTGAAGCCTTATTTGGTTGGTGAGTTGAGCAACGCATACATTCTTGAGAGTTGTGGCAATCAATTAATAAATAGTTCCATGTGGATGAAGTCGTGCTTACAACAATCTTCCAACCAACTCTTTTAATTCTTATCAATTAATCAGGCAGCCAAAAAGAAGAAGAAAAAGATTTCCTACTAGCACAGACTATTAGAGGCCCTACCATGACAATCTTAATTTCTAATATCTTTTGATATTGCGTATCTTCTTGTTAGTGTACCATCTTCACCCTTCATTTAGACTTTCCTTTTCTTTCTATACCCTGTCCCTTTAGCTTATTAATTTTGAACTCTATTCCTTAGCGCATTGGACCAAGATTGACTTTTTCAAGATTTTACAATGGTGAGAATCAAACTTTTCTTTGACAGGACTAGACAGCGAATTTTATCTCTGATGGAGTATAAAATAAAAAGGTAGATGGTTAAAATATTAGAGACTCTTGGCCCAGAAGTTTTACTTTTTTGTATGGTTTCGAAAACTATTTTGCTTTCCTGTATCTTTAACATTTCATTTGTGAATCATCTCATTTAATACTCTAACATATTAATTATTATCTTTATTATAAAAATTATTACTTAGTATCGATCTGATTCTGTAATTATTTTTTACACAATTGGTGCATTATGAAGAGATGAAACGGTCATGCCAAGGTAAAAATAACGTTGGACCTAAGGACCACATAAATTGTTGTAAATCAAAAGTAGTAACATGATATTTTAAAGAGGAATTTGTCCCAAAATACTTTAGTCCAACGGCTCTGTCATGATTATAATTTATCGCTAAGTCGTGGGAGAGGAGCAAACGACATGTGACAGCTCACCATTGGAAGACTGTACAAATCATAAGCCAGCTAAGGCCTTAGTCCCATCTGTTAACTCTTCTATGGTCATTTATAAGTATGTCCAAACCAATTTATTAAGTTGACAGTTACCTTCCGCCAACTATTTAAAAAGATCTTTCATTTTTCATCTCTGATTCTCTTCCAAATCCTAGAATTCTTCTTTTCTAAATTCTGTTTGTAGCTATGGCAGAAGTAGAAGCTAAGAAAGTGGAGACTGAGAAAGTTGTGGACCCTACTCCTCCTGCAGCTGAGGCTCCTGTACCTGCAAAAGAAGCAGAACCTGTTGTTGAAACTCCTAAAGAAGTGGCTGATGAGAAAGCTATAGTTGCACCAGCTCTGCCTCCTCCTGAAGAAGTCAAAGAAAAAACCGATGATTCTAAAGCACTAGTCGTCGTCGAAGATAGTATGATTTCTCCTTACCTTGTCTCTGTTCTCATGTATTTTAGTTATTATTAATTTATGGTTGGGTATATATATTCTGTGTTATCTGCAGTTTTTAGCTGAATTTTATGTTACTCTGTGAATAATATTTGTCCTCTTGTAGAAAGTTAGTTTTGTTAGTTTTCCTTCGTAAGGACTCCGTAGTATACATGGCAGCAGTAGTGTAAAAAAAGAAAAATAATTGCTTGTTGAAGCAATTGATGAATAATTGAATAGTACGTTTTATCACCCATGTTGAAGAAAGATCCTGAAAATTTTCTCAGTCAGGCTTGATTTGTGGCTTTGTCCTCTCTATTTCCTTAGGCCTAGTCAAAATTTTGACCAATTTCACTTCTCTTTCAGTCTTTAGCTTAGGCTGCTCTATCAAAATTTTGTACCTTTTGTCTCTCTAACTTTGTGCTTCTTGTGTCATTGGCAGAAGCACCAGAACCTGCTGAGGAGAAAAAGGAGGGATCTGTTGACAGAGGTAATTAGGATTGTTCTTTTGCTTTCAGTTGTTTCTGGATCATTTACTGCTTAAAGATCATGAACTAATTTTAAAGTATAATCCTCAGATGCTGTGCTTGCACGAGTTGCAACAGAGAAGAGACTGTCACTCATTAAAGCATGGGAGGAAAGTGAGAAATCGAAAGCCGAAAACAAGTATGTATTCAATCTGCTGATTTCTCATACAAGTTGATGCTTATGTACTGAGGACAAATATACATAAATTGGTTTAGAATGTGTAGGAAGATAATATTGTATAAGTTATGCTGACTGCAAATAAAACAGTGGGTATTCTAAAGTACACAATGAATAAGCAAAAGAAGTTTCAGTATATTAGCAGTTTTTACTTTGTTTCCCCAGAATTAAAATCTTGTTGATTACTCATGTGGAAGGGGAGTCTAGGCGCAACTGATAAAGTTGCTGCCATGTGACCAGGGGGTCACGGGTTCGAGCCGTGGAAACAGCCTCTTGCAGAAATGCAGGGTAAGGCTGCATACAATAAACCCTTGTGGTACGGCCCTTCCAGGAACTTAGTGCACCGGGCTGCCCTTGGTTACTCATATGGAAGCCTATTTGTGAGACATTTTTCTCAAGGAAATTATTAGTGTTTCCCAGTTAGCTTCACTTGGTTATGTCATTTGCACATTTAGTATCAATCCTTTTTGTCCTAAGCTTGAGAGAGTAATTCCAGAATTTTCTTCATGTGTAAACTAGTAAATGACGTTGTGTTCCAATAGCTGATTATGGATTCAGCGGGGACTTGCTTCATTTGCCATTTTTTTCAATTGATTTGAGGTGATTTACCTTGTGACTTAAGAGGCCAATCCCTTTATTTGTTTGTTTCCCATTTATCTGATGCTAACTTTGCCCGACATACGGAATATGAGTTGCATGACACTAGTATAATTTTTGTAACAATTATAACCTGGATCAGTTCTTTGAGAAAGCCCTGTAGCCAATTTAAGATCTCCTTATACCTTCTATGTAATTTTCTTAAAAGGAATGGGCATTAGTCACATTTTTTACTCAAACTATGGGGAAAGGTTGCCTTTATTTCTGCAAGTGTTATGTTTTACTGAGTATGGTAACCTGAATCTGTTAACAGAGCTCAGAAAAAGGTATCTGCAATTGCTGCCTGGGAGAACAGTAAGAAAGCAAACCTGGAGGCTGAGCTCAAAAAGATGGAGGTTAGTTGTCATCCTTCAGTTTTGCTACATAATCAGTTGTATGAAATACAATATTCGTTGCTATTTTGATGATAAAGATCAACCCTTTGTTGATTTTACTTAAATCTCAATATTAACCTAAGATCGTTAACTGAGAAATATTTTCTCAAGAAGTTTTCATCTTATTAACCTTTACATATCTTGTGGGGAGCAGGAGCAGCTGGAGAAAAAGAAGGCAGAATATATTGAGAAAATGAAAAACAAAATCGCTCTACTCCACAAGGAAGCAGAAGAAAAGAGAGCGATGATTGAAGCTAAACGTGGAGAAGATCTTCTTAAGGCAGAGGAGCTAGCAGCAAAATACCGTGCCACTGGAACTGCTCCAAAGAAACTCCTTGGATGTTTTTGAAGCAGCAAGCATTAGGCCTGCATCAGTGGTGATTGAAAATGCATTTGTAAAGTTTGTGCAATTGGAACTATTTTTTCTTATTAGATACATTGTGTGATTATGTATTTTAGAATCAACCATTGTTTATTATTATGTGTGCATAGTGATGTATTCCAGTGTATATAGCACCTGGACAAAATTAACTTTCTGGGATTGTATGAACCAGTGTTGAAGGAAATCTTCATGTTAGTACCCATCTCCTTCACAGAAAGCCTCTCTATTTAGAAGTTTCGATATTATAGTACACATATATCTGCTTAGTAAGATGACTGAGTTGTCATCATGGTACCAACTAATACAGATACTTATAACTGCAGTAAAATGTTTCGCTATGGCAACGAGTGACTTAAAGAAGTCTGAGCCCCCCAGGGTTGTGATTACTTGCCTCTTGCCGTCTTAGAGAAACTTAGCTTTTATCAGTCCCCCTCATTTCTCTTCTGTTGCTACTCCTGCCATTGCCTCCTGAAAATGTAAAAGAATACAGGCAAGCGTAAGGACAAGTGCATAAATATCGTATAGAGAACTTTAGTGATTTATACTTACAGGTTTGGCCATATTTCCTCCTCCTTGTCGATTGTTATCTTTAATGTAATCGCTAGGACAGAACCAAGAGTTGTTTTGCTCATTCTATCGACTAGTTTGCAGTACTCTCCAGTATGTGTTCTTCAAATGTAGCTTTGTAGGTTATGGCTATAGACTAGATGTCTACTTAGAGTAGAGTTCTTTATATTTTATGTTATGTACTTAGAGTAGAGTTCTTTATATCTTATGTTATCTCCCCTTTGTAATTATTATATAAACACATCTAGTGGAATGAAATTATTAATTCTCCCAAAATAATTATTCTACATAGTATCATTATGAGCCTTGATCCTAGGGCTTACATACCCCTAAACCTAGCGCCGCCGCCCCTCTCCACCTAGCGCCGACGCTGTCTTCTTCTCCTTTTCAATGGCTGACGCCGCCGTTCCCCCCAATTCCTCCCCAACCCTCATGACCCTAAAACACCACTCATCTCTATCACGATTCCGGGTGCAAAACTCCATGGATCCAACTACATGGGGTGGAAGAAGCAAGTAGATACCCTTCTTCATGGTTTTGGTCTCATTGGGTGGATTGACGGGACGAAACTGGCACCGGCCACTACTCTAACCACGGCTGCCACCACTGTTGCCGGTTCCGGGTTTTCCACCCCCAATCCGGCTTTTCTCTCCTGGTACCGCCAAGACAGGTTGTTACTATCTTCCATTCTTGGAAGCCTTGCGGAAGAAGTCACCTCCTTGGTGAATCCGGCGACCACCTCAAAGGCGGCATACGACATTTTGGAGACCACGTATGCTGCTCCTTCTCGAAGTCACATCAAAGAGGTTCGTGCTCGTCTCAAAAATACGGTTCAAGGCACATCCTCAATCACACAATATTTTCATGCAATTCGTACAATCAAAGATGAATTATCGTTATTGGGAAAGCCTCTTGATTTGGAAGATTTACTTGATAAAATCTTGGATGGTTTGGATCCTATTTACAAACATGTTATGGATTCTGTAAATACCCGAGATGCACCTATTACTGTTGATGCTTTGCAAGAAAAGTTGTTACATGAAGAGTTGAAACTTAAGCCGTTGGGGTCCTTGACGTTTTCGTCTCACCCTGTCTCGGCATTAGTGGCGGCTGCTCCGGCACTTCCCTCGGCCATACCTGCCCAGTCAGCCCCGCCAGTTGCTGCCTCCTCCTCGGGCTCTCGCAGGCACCGGAAGCCGTACCGTGGCCGCTTCCAGGCTTGCGGCATCCAAGGACACCCGCTGCGGGATTGTCCTACTCATGGATGGATGCTCCAGCACCTCT
>MCJB01028779.1:80856-106802 GCA_002018475.1 Nicotiana obtusifolia
TCCTCTCACCTTGCCACCTCTAGCATTACCCATCTTACTACCCCTCCCCACACACCCGAACATAATGGTTTCAGTGAGCGCCGCCATCGACACATTGTCGAAACTGGACTTGCTCTCCTCTTCCATGCTTCCCTACCCTTGTCTTTTTGGCCTTATGCTTTTGAGACCGCTGTGTACCTCATAAACCACCTTCCAACTCCTACTCTACATATGTCTTCTCCTTCACCTGTCTTTTCCACCAGTCGCCTAACTACTCCAGGCTCCATGTTTTCGGGTGTTTATGCTATTCCTGGCTTCGTCCCTACTCCGCTCACAAGCTGGATCCACGCTCTATCCCTTGTGTCTTTTTGGGCTATTCAAAAACCCAGAGTGCATATCTTTTCCTTGACCCCACTACCTCCAGACTTTATGTCTCCCGTCATGTACAGTTTGATGAGTCGGTCTTCCCTTACTCCTTTCTCATGTCCGCTGCACCACGACCTATGCCCTCTAATGCTGACACATGGTGCCCCTCGCACTATGTTCTTCCTCCTGTTGTTTCTCAGACTGTTACCTCTCCGGTTCAGTCTCCCCCATCCACCGCCTCTTCTTCCCCAGCATCCACCCCGCCACAGTCTCCACCTCCGCCACCACCACCCCCATCTTCTCTTTCCACCCATCCTATGACCACCCGTGCCAAAAACAATATCCGTAAGCCTATCCAAAAACTCTCCCTCACAGCTCAGCTTCATCCTTCTCTTGAGCCTTCTACTGCCACTCAAGCCTTGAAGGATCCGAAATGGCGGGCTGCCACGTCCGAGGAGTTTGAGGCGCTTGTGCGCAATGGTACATGGGAGTTGGTCCCTCCTGATGGTATTCAGAACTTAGTCGGCTGCAAGTGGGTTTACCGGACTAAGTATCTTTCTGATGGCAGTGTTGATCGGTATAAGGCTAGGTTAGTTGCCAAGGGCTTTCATCAGCGCCCTGGTATTGACTATCAGGAGACTTTTAGTCCGGTTGTTAAGCCAGCCACCATTCGCTTGGTTCTTACCTTGGCAGTCTCTCGAGGCTGGTCTCTCAGGCAGTTGGATGTCAACAATGCATTCCTACAGGGTCGTCTTTATGAGGATGTGTACATGGCTCAGCCTCAGGGATTTGTTGAAACTGATCACCCGCACTATGTGTGTAAGCTGCATAAGGCTATCTATGGCCTTAAGCAGGCTCCCAGGGCTTGGTATTCAGAGTTGAGACAGTTTTTGTTGGCACAGGGGTTTCAGAATTCCAGGGCTGATACCTCGTTGTTTCTCTTCGACCGGGCTGGTGTCTCTGAGTTTGTGCTAGTTTATGTTGATGATATAGTGGTTACTGGGTCTGATCCAGGTACAGTTAATCGTTTTCTAGCTGAGTTGGCACGTCGTTTCTCTATCAAGGACCTTGGTACTCTGTCCTATTTTCTTGGAGTTGAGGTTCTACCGCACTGTGATGGTCTCCTACTATCTCAGCGGAAGTACATCCTTGATCTTCTGCATCGGACTCATATGGCTGATTCCAAGACGGTACTTACTCCGCTAGCCACTGATCAGCCGTTGTCTCTCCTAGATGCCACAGCCCTGGATAACCCGACTGAGTATCGGACTGTTGTGGGTAGTCTGCATTATTTGGCCCCCACTCGTCTTGACATTGCTTATGCCGTGAACAATTTATCTGTCACGCCCCGCCCGGCGGGCCCGTGACACGGGCACCGGACCCTGCTTGCAGAGTACCGGTGAACCCTTTGTCACCGTTAACTTATTTACTTTCTTTTACTTACTATTTCAAACAAAAGATCATTAAACTGAACCGTCACCGGGGACGCACTCCGTGCACACACATATACATATACAAATCCGTGGAAGCGTATTAACATACTTTAAACCTAAGGTTTACAAACATACATACCCAATATTTGTCCCCATACTACTGTCATTGTCAATGTCTAATGAGCCTCTATGAGAATAAACACAAAACATCCTATGTCGGAACAGGGCCCCGACACGCCCAAAATAGCTACACAAAATGCATACCCAATTATAGCAAGTCCGAAAGATGAATCTTGCTATGCCTGCTGAACTGGTGATCTACTGCGGTGGGGGAGCTCTGTCTGCCAGTTTATTAGGACCTGCAGCACGATATGCAGCGTCCACAAAATAAAGAACGTCAGTACGAAAAATGTACTGAGTATGTAAGACGGAAACATAATATAAGAGCAGTAGTATAGGCATCAGAATAGAAACAGACAACTCATAACGACGGAATTGCCTCTGAGGGCAGCTAACCACAACATTATCATTATAACACCCATTTCTATCATTACAGAGATATATTTTCTCCCTTACAAGGCTTGCCAGTTTCATTACATTTGTTGTTACCGGTCACATTACTTAATCGTTACTTTAGACCCAATACCTATGCCGCTGCGGGCTTGCCATTTTCATATTCATTAGTTGTTACCGTAACCGTTTACATAACCGTTACCTCATACAATCACACACATGCCTCTATGGGGCTCATAATCATACCCGGCCATTTCTAGGCTCGGTCACAACTACCCGGCCATTATTAGGCTCGGTCATTCATAACATATCAATCAAGCACACACACAGATTCATTCGCATCATACATTTCAATCTTATTTACAGACTTGTGATCATGACTTGTTACATTCATTACCCTTCTTGCTCATATAATTAAGAATATCTTTTGTTGACATAGTTATAGGACTCAAAGACTTCCATCAACATTATTACTACGAAGTAAGGATAATCTTTTCATGAAGGGGAGAACAACATACGCAATACTAGCTTCTAAGAGTAGAGTATCCTTTGGGGCTCATTTGTGGCATTGTATTCAATAGAAATCGTGCAAAAGAAAGAATGGTATAGCCTTACATACCTGGTGCTTATTGCGTCGGCTCTCGGCTACGCAATTTGCCACAATTCTTTAATCTACATTTAAAGAATAGCTTGACGGTTACTTACTACGCTTGATAGCTATTATTAACCAAAATTCCCCAAATTTCATGTAGTGATTCTTTATACTCTTCTTCCCCTAAACTTCGTTAAGGGTATGTACAGCACATGCAACCTATTTATAACCCACAACACTCAAGGCCCATTTGTTTAACTTTACTTACTTGACTCTGCAGCTCCTATTCATACTCCCTTTTAAGTTCTCACAAGCATGCAACCCATCCATCATGCATGTTTAAGAGAAAACCACATGAAAGGGAGTAGTAACTTACCTTGCATGTGAATTATTCGACCTTTTTCTTCTATTCCTCAATTTCTAGGTCTTTGCCTTCAATGTGGGTTTGTAGAAGGAGCAGGGATTCAGCTATTGTCCCTCTATGTTCTTCAATTCCTTTGTTTACTTCTGTCAACCTTCAACCGAGGGTTTGGAAGAGGGGAATTTAGTGGCTTTGATGCTAGGGCTTGAGAGAAGTATTTGGGGCTTTTTTTACTCTTGCTGGGAATCAGAAAAATGAGGAAGGGACGGGTTTGGGGTCCCTTTTATAGGTCTAGGTGTAAGAATTCACGGACCTGAAAAAGGTCAGAAATGCGATCGTATATCCGTCGTAGACAGGGTATGCGGTTCGCATTTCGGTCACAGATCTCACCTCAAAATCTGTCGCATTATGCGACGCCGAAGGGCCAGAAATGCGGTTCGCATTTCTGGTCGCATTTTGGACATTGGTTTGGCCTAGTGTTCTGCCTCACTCTGCGATGGGGGTGTCGATTCTGCAGTTCGCATTTACCAAATGCGATCGCATTTTAGGTCGCATTTTTGACAAACTCTCAGCCCAGGGTTTTGTCCCATTCTGCGATGGAACCTGTCAATTCTGCGGTCGCATATGTGTTATGCGGCCCGCATTTTGACCGCATTTCGCTACTTTTGTTTCCTTCGAAATTTAAAACCATTTCCCGGATTCTTGGTTCTTTTTACGTAACTACCCCTTTAGCATAATTAAATGAACGTATTTTTACGGGTTGTAACATTATCTCAATTCATGCATAAGCCGACTACTGCTCATTGGGCCGCGGCGAAACGCCTGCTCCGTTACCTTTGCGGTACTATTGACCTTGGTTTACTTCTTCGTCGTGTTTCTCAGCCGTCCTTGTATGCCTTCTCTGATTCTGACTGGTCCGGCAACAAGGATGATTATACCTCCACGAGTGCATATGTGGTCTATTTTGGTGTCTCCCCCATCTCTTGGGCCTCTCGGAAGCAGCGCACTGTTGCTCGCTCTTCCACCGAGGCCGAGTACCGATCTGTTGCCTCCACTGCTGCGGAGCTCCACTGGTTGTGTTCTCTGTTGACTGAGCTTCGGGTGTTTCTCCCTGGTTGTCCTGTTATATAATGTGATAACATGAGTGCTACGTACTTGTGTTCTAATCCTGTCTTTCACTCTCGGATGAAGCATATTGCCCTGGATTTTCACTTTATTCGGGAACAGGTTCAGCGTGGTATTCTACGTGTGACTCATGTTTCTGCAGTTGATCAGTTGGCTGATGCTCTGACAAAGCCGCTCTCTCGTGCTCCGTTTTTGCTTCTTCGGTCCAAGCTTGGACTTACCTACCGCCGTCTAGCTTGAGGGGGCGTATAGACTAGATGTCTGAGTAGAGTTCTTTATATTTTATGTTATGTACTTAGAGTAGAGTTCTTTATATCTTATGTTATCTCCCCTTTGTAATTATTATATAAACACATCTAGTGGAATGAAATTATTAATTCTACCAAAATAATTATTCTACAATGTCTATCAACTGATGGGAGGGATGGGATTACTAAAGCAGTGCTGTGCTTCTGCCAGAACCTAAGTTTGCACAAGGCTTTTGAAGTAGTTTATACTGTTGAACATGTCGACGTAGCCAAAATCTAATCGGGAATGATTAAAACCCAATCGAGAGATGTTTCGGCTTATATTCCTACTAATATTATTTTCATTACTGATGGACAAATGTTCTTATCCGCCGACCTATTCAATTCTGAAATCAGACCTGCTATTAATATGGGTATCTCTGTTTCTAGAGTGGGGTCCACAACTCAAATAAAAGCCATGAAACAAGTAGGTGGTAAATTAAAATTAGAACTAGCAAAATTCGCAGAATTAGAAATCTTTGCATAATTTGCATCTGATCTCGATAAAGCCTTGCAGGATCAATTGGTAAATGGCCAGCCATTACGTGAATTGCTTAAACAATCCCAATCGGCTCCGCTCACGGTAGAAGGTAGAAGAGCAGATAATGAATATTCATACCGGAAGAAACGACTATCTTGATTCATTAGAAGCTGGACAGGTAAGAAAATTTCTTGTTGAGCTATGTAATTACTTAGATAACTAATAAACCTTTCTATCTTCTACCAAGACATTTACCGAGAAAGCAGAAGCCCTTTAGAAAGAAGTTATTTAGAAACAAATGGGCTGTTTTATACTTCAGTAACAAGCATAAAGAAATATTGATTACTTTTGTCTTCATCTTAATATATATATATATATATATATATATATATATATAAAATCAAGCTTCTTGGATTCAAATAATTTTTCTTGCTACCGAAATCTAAAAACAAAGAGGAGCTATGAAGAAGTAGTAACAGCAACCATGATAGTTTCAAACTCTAGATAGCCTGTTTGATCAGAAAGATGAAAGCAAACTACGTTGAACTCGTTACATTTCTTTTTCCGTGATTCAAATAAGCATTGAAAGTAAATGAGATACAATCATCTTCAGGTTTCTTGTATAATTCCTGTATCAGTAGAACATATGAACTCAGAGGAATCATCCAAAATTACAACTCTAATGGATCTGAATTAACAATCATATCTGGATGTCCTGATGGCTGAGACTAATACTTGAGAACCAGTTTCTTCGTATGTGAGTTCCTGAAATTGTTTATCTCATTATCTGTTCTTCCTGTTAAATCGGAGGTTATAGCAGCAAACCTGAAGAATTTTAATGCTCGACCAATGAAAATGAAGAAAGAGGGCAAGGAGAACATTGCATACAGAGTTTAAAGCATTATAAAATATTCTAAGAGATGATACGGCTTAATGTGGCCAAAAGTTGAAGTTCCAGTATATATAAGCTAGAAAATGGAAGGAAAGTAATGCAACTCTCTTATGGTTTAGAGGAAATTTCTGTGGAACCTTCCACTTTTAAACTCTCTAACTAATTTGTACTAGTACGATTTTATACAACAGCTTTATGGAGAAAAATCCATGACTTCCAATCATTAGACCTTCATTCTGCGAAAGCGCCTTCTTTTGGGACTCAGGGTATGAACATTTTGATAACTTACCGAAGAATTGGAGTAGCAATTAAGTAGTACAGTTTCTAAGTAACATAATAGTAAATACGATATCAATTCTTTTACAATGTCAATATATAATCAAACTCAAATACAAAGAGGAAAAACAGAGAAAATACATAGAGAAATTTAAACATAAATATTGATATATAGGGAATTAAGAAGCGAACAGATAGCATCTGATGAGTTAATTTATGAGGAATTGAGGATTACATTCACCATTTTCATCTCTGCAGCCCAAGCATCTATTTTGTACTCCAAATGTTACTATTCACTGCCACATCTTTTATTATACACTACTAGAAAATCCGATAAAATCCGCCCGACGCCTACCGACCAACGTTGATTGGTCCAAGAAAGCAACCAAAAGACTGTCAAACGAACGGAAACTACTAAAAAAATATTTTATGTATTTTTTAAATGACATACCGACCGAAATCGTTCGATAAATTGGTCAAACATTTGACCGCAATGGTCAAACTTGCTTAGTCAAAGTACTTTTTTGATTACTGATAAACATCGGTAGGTAAGGTGGACTCATGTTTCCAAATTTTAAAAATAATATTATTATTATTTAAAATATTTTATAAAATTTACAGTTGAAGTTACCGACTAAAGCCAGTTGGTTATTACAGGAGAATATTTTACCAACCAACGTTGGTCGGTAACTGTAATTACCGAAAACTAACCGACCAATTTCAGTTGGTTCATATATAGGTCAAACATGGTCAAAATTTTAAATCACATAAAAATTTACTACAGGGTCATATATATAAGAACACGATGCGCTAGGCCTACATGGTCGGTTTTTTTTTTTGGGGATAGGCTTGTGAAGAAATAATAATCTAATTAGTATATATAATTGATTATCATCAAATATATCTATTTGAATAATTATTAAATTGATTCATCGACTTATAACGTAGAAATTAAAATTAATGTACTTAGATGCATCGACGAATATTAAAAACAAAACGTCTCGGCTTATGTCGCCCCATCAATAGCCCTCGCCAGCGCCTAGCTGCAGGCAGATGCCAACAAGCACCCCTCGGCAGGCTGCGCCCTAGTGCGCGCCCGTTGTTAGCGCAATCGACCCATGCCCTGCGGCCAGTGCCGTGTGCGCAGACCCTGATACTAAAGACAAGATTGCCACCAACATACCTGCTTTTACCTTGTACGAATCTAAGTCCTTTTTGTTGTAAATATAGAGTAGTTTTACTTCCTGTATTTCCATTATGATTCTCTAGATTATTTATGTCAGGTCCTGTAACTTCGGTTTACTTTTTTAAACATTATTAAGAGGAATCAAGTAGTAAACCTTTCGAGCAAGCAAACAATTCTCTGTATTGGTGTCTCTCCTCCTCGACACCATGTTGACTTTCTGTAATAGCTTTCATTAATGCAATCAAGCTTTCTTTCATTCTCATTCTCTTTTATGTTCTCTCAATTGCTCTTGACATCGATTTTCATGTACGACATTGACAGTCTCGTCTAGCGTACAGAGGAGACACCAATTGGTGAATAGTAACCGCACGGATATCGGTTGCTTAGCCTTACGTCGCCCTTCCGAGACATCTTACGAAAGCGCCACGTAACATTATACATGCACTAGTAGCCATAACAATGTCATGGCACGTGCGAATATGTAAAATCACAAATTTTAAGGAGACGTTTATCTGTGTCAAATTTTTTCTTTCTTTATTAAAATTTATGCATAGTCAAATATCACAAAAAAATAAAGCAGGATGAATAATTTTGTAGACTTTAATTTTTTAAGTAACAACCAAAATAAGGGTGATTATTACCCTGAATAAGAAGGTATTTATCTGCTAGGACAAGTTAGATTACGCTAATAGTGTAACAATTCGTTACATTATCAAAATGTATAAATTAATCCAAATCAAAGAAGTTTATGGGTCCAAGTTTGTATGAAAAGCGTCGCAATGCATGTACTTCCGGAGAAAATGAGGAACTTTTTGCTCATGGTGGGCCTGACATGATTCTTGGGGGCCAAGCATTACAATTACAGTATTATCAAGTCAAATGTACTTTCTTTCATGTAAACATTAAAAAGGTAAAGAGATCGAGACTAGAAATGAGTCATCTCTCAAATTCCTTCATACTATTCCTTTGACTTCTTTCCGACGAAGGTGGTAGTTTTTTTTGTAACGATCCGATCGGTCCTTTCGAATTTTTGTATCTTGCTCGGTAGTTTGAGGGCATGAGTAGCTCCGTATGATGTATTATGATTTCTGTGAATAGTCAGTTTCGGTTTCAGGTTATTCGGGATCGATTTGGAAGAATGAATTTCACTGTTGAAATTTTAAGTTGGAAGAGTTGACCAAGTTTGACTTTTGTGAATTTGATTGTGGAATGGAGTTTTGATGGTTCCGTTAGGTCCGGATGGTGATTTCGGACTCGAGCGTATGCCCGGATTTGCATTTGGATATTTCTAGAAGGATTCGGCACTAATTGGCGAAAGTTGGAAATTTGAAGGTTTGGAAAGTTCATAAGTTTGACCAAGAGTTGACTTTATAGATAACGGGTTCGGATTGTGGATCCGGGAATTGGAATAGCTTTGTTATGTCATTTGGGACTTGTGTGCAAAATTTGAGTTCATTACGAGTTGATTTAATATGTTTCGGCGCGAGTTTTGGAAGTTGAAAGTTCAAAGTCCATTTAAGTTTTTCTGAGGTGCAACTCGCTGTTTCGATGTTGTCATGCATGATTTGAGGCCTCGAGTAGGTCCGTGTTATGTTTGGGAACTTGTTGGTATATTTGGACGGGGTCTCGAGTGGCTCGGAGGAGTTTCGGACGAGGTTCGGTTCGTTTAGATCATTTTTGGCTAGGCTGGTGTGGCTGGGCTTCTGGTGTGACTGTACCTATGGAACTATTGCGCAGGTGCGGAGCCGCAAAAGCGGCAGTGGAATCGCAGAGGCGGAAGTGCTGCTGGGAGCAGATGTCCGCAAAAGCGGAAGTTTCTTCGTATCTGCGAAGGCGCAGATGTAGTGAGTTTGGGTGCAGAAGTGGGGTCTTGCGCAGGAGAAAAGAGGAGCTCGCACCTGCGATAGTCGCAGAAGCGGATACTGTACCGCAGGTGCGAGGGGTCAACTGGTTAGTTGTGATCACAGAAGCGGGAATTTTGTCGCAAAACTGATGCCGCAAAAGTGGCCCTTTGTTCGCAAAAAGCGAAAATTGCTGGGCAGAAGCTATATTTTCGAGGGTTGGTCGTTTTATTCTCATTTTGGGTTTTTGGAGCTCGGTTTGGGCGACTTTGGAGAGGAAATTCACCATATGACTTGGGGTAAGCATTCTTGACTTATTTGAGATTATATTTCGTGAATCTATCTTGGTTTTTGGTAATTGGATTATGAATTTTAAAGAGGAAATTAGGGGTTTTAGCCTAAAGTTTCATAGAGTGAGTTTTTGAGTTTTGAACATCGATTCGGAGTCAGATTTGAGTGAAACTAGTATGGTTGGACTCGTAATTGAATGGGTTGTCGGATTTTATAAGTTTTATCGAGTTTCGAGACGCGGGCCCGGGTTGGACATTTGGGTTGATTTTGGGCTTTTGATTGTAGATTCGACCTTTATCGATTGGGTTTGTATCCTTTGGCACTATTTAATGTATTTGAGTTTCTTTCTAGTTTCAAGCCGTTCGGAGGTCGGTACACGCGGAATGGCATTTTTTGAGCATCGCTTGGCCTGCTCGGTATTTGATTTGGATTGTTCGAGGTAAGTAACACTTCGAAACTTGGTGTTGAGGTTATGAAACCCCAAATTACGTGCTATGTGATTGATGTTGAGGTGACGCACATGCTACTTGACGGGCGTTGGCGTGCACCATGTGAGTTGTGATTTAGTCGATTATGTGAAACTGTGTAGCTGTCTTATCTGAACATTTTTACGGTACTCTATTTGTCAGAGCACTTGAGCTGTAATTTATGCTAAAAATCATGTTTAGGCTATATGCTGGTACGATTGGGACCCACAGTGGTCGTTCTTTGCTGTTGACTTATGTGCTTAATTGCAGTTATCACTCAGTCATATTCATTCATTGCACATCATATCTCAGTCTCTGTTGCTATTTATTGATACATCATATCATCATTTCGGGCTAGTTTCATGACATTGTGAGCCTAAGAGACTGGAGAGATTGATGACTGAGTGAGGCCGAGGGCCTGATTGTGAGGATATTTATGGGAGGGGGATGCACGCCGCGGTATGTTTTATCGATTTATGCCACGATTGACTTGTTATAGCGCGTGGGCTAAAGGAGCCCCTCCGGAGTCTGCACACCCACAGTAAGTGCAGTGGATATTATATTTGGGATGGAGTTCCCTGGCATGGAGTTGCCTAATATATTCATATTTGGGATGGAGTTCCCTGGCATGGAGTTGCCCTATACTTTTATATCTGGGAAGGAGTTCCCTGGGCTAGATTGGCCCTATACCATACTACATGACTGACTGTCAATTGCTCTCTCTCTCTCTCTCTCTCTCTCTCTCTCTCTCTCTCTATATATATATATATATATATATATATATATATATATATATATATTGATATATATATATATTTGAGGGATGGATCTTCCTTGGGTTGGACCTGCCCCGTACAGTGCAGTGAGATTGAGTATTCTAAGAGTGTGAGTACATGAGTTCATCATTGAGATGCATTACTTTTGACATGCGTACTTAAGACACAAGCATAGAGATTCATTTCCTCATGCTACCCATTTTATTGACATTCATAATTTCACCCGTATATTGACATGTAGGCATAGAGATGTATTTTTCTCATGCTATCTGAAAATGAAACACCTTATTTATTGTTGAAAGGTTTTCTTCTAATGGTTTTTGGAAAAATCATAGTTTTCAAACTTATTCATATGTTTACGAGGTTTTCGGTGAAAGATCTGGGATCTACAGTTATACTTGAAAAGCATGCCTACTTTTCATAACTGTGAACCAGCTGAGTTATTTCTTGTACCATGATTATTATATTGTTATGAACTGTTGCTGGTTATTGGAGTTGGACTCTGAACCTTGTCCCAGCTTGTTACTACATTCAACCTAAGGTTAGGTTTGTAACTTATTGAGTACATGGGGTCGGTTGTACTCATACTACACTTCTGCACCTAGCGTGTAGATGTTGGATACTGATGTAGCTACGTACAACGGGAGTTGGATCTGAAGATGTATCTGCGTTCCAGTCATAGCTACCTCTTGATCGTGGTAGCTTTAGTATTTCATATCTGTTCATGTATATTTCAAATAGATTGTGTGTTTTATTTCAAACCAGGTTTGTAAACTCAATATCTTAGAAGCTCATGATTTATACTACCAATCCTTAGGAAATGTATAAGATACATATATTTTCTTCTATTTATTGTCTCATTAAATTGCATTGAAATTGGATAGTTATTAATTGGCTTACCTGACGGGTTGGGTTAGGTGCCATCACGACTAGTTGGATTTTGGGTCGTGAAAAGTTGGTATCAGAGCTCTAGGTTCATAGGTTCTACAAGTCATGAGCAAGTGCCTAGTAGTGTCTTGCGGATCGGTATGATGACATCCATACCTATCTTCGAGAAGTTACAGGGCATTTAGGATAAATTTTCCATCTTTCTTTCCTTGTCGTGCGGCATTGATTCAGCTTGAAGCGTAACTCTTTAAATTCCTTGCACGCATTCATTTGCGCATATGAGCGCTCGGTATCAATTGTGCATCGCCGGCTAGTGATTCCATGGATGAGGTGCGAGATGTGATTTCGATGTGCTGCTGATGGGCCAGTATAGAGGACTTGAGGCCGGGGTTTGACTGTAGCTTGAGCATGGGGATTTCGGTTGTGTGAGCACGTGCTTTTGGACTTGTATGTCCGGTAGCGTCCCTATGAGTGGAATTTGTGACTCAATGAGTGACTGGATGGCTATATGAGGAGTATGAAGTGACTGCAGGATATGTCCAGATGGTTTGATTTTGACGAGAATAGTTTGCTTGAGATGTAAAAAGGACTATTGAGTGCTAGATTGCTGTCTTGATGTGACATATAGTCTCAAGTTATGAGTGTGTTGAAAGATTTTTCCTGTTATTTTATTTGTGGGACGAAGTAGATTTTCTTGTCTTGTTGATGAGTTCAGACTCAGGAAGATTAAGTGATTGCATAATAGTTGTGACTGTGAAAGGGTATAGCAAGATGCCAATTTGAGGCTAAGCAGGTGGGTTATCTCTTGCGGAGTAATTTACGGAGGTGTGATCCTTATAATGTTGTGTGGAGAGTTTCTTTTCTATCAACAAGGTATATATGTTGAGATTTGAATCTGAATTTGGTTGACAAAGTTTCCCTGATCACCATATGAATGTATGCGAGCTTAGTAGATGATTTGAGGTACTATATGGTTTGTGTTATGTGAACTTATGAAGGATTTAGTTGAATCTCCCTGCAGTATTATGGCAGTAATAGAGTATGGGTATGGTGATTTATCAGATGTTCTATTCTATGGCATTGAGCTAAGTGGGGGAGTCTGCTATCGACGATTTATTTGCATGGTTACATGTTGTATTGCTTTTGGTTGAGGCATACTTGTGGATCGTTATGACTTGTAGGGGTTGAGATCGAGGATGACTCGAGTAAAGAAATTTTCAGACACGGGTTATGTTACACTTTATGAGTATATGGTAATCATGGGATGATTGAGTTGTTATTCGTGAAGGATGCAGTGGGCGCATGAAGTAGGAAATTGCTCGGTTGCTTAAAGGTGTGGATTACTTCTTTGGGCGTTATTGTGCCAATGGGGCAAACATGTCGTTTGGACCGTTTGGAGCAAAATGGATGACTCTCAAGAAGGATCTAATGGATTCAAGATTTATATGTAGCAATTGTGAGTTTTTTCCGAATTAGCATATGGCTAGGATCTGATATTTACATTAGATAGTGTCGAGACTCGTGATATTTCTATGTCATTATGGATTTTACATTTCGGCATCAGGAAGGTGGAGGAAAATGGCTTTAGATTCACAGAAGGTCTCGTCAAAATGGGTATCTCGGTTGTGGTACTTTTGGGGTACTTAAAAAGGAATACAGTTGCTTATGGGCCCTAGGGCGGTGTGGTTTTATTCTAGAATCTCGTGGGGTGACTTTTATTTGAGGATCATGGTATTATGGCAAGGAGGAGTGTTAACCGGAGGATAATTCGAACGGAACTCAGAGAAATAGTATAGCTTGATAGTAGGTTGGATCAGCAAGGTAATAGATATGATCGGTTCCTTGGATACTTATGATGTGGTGAGGCTCTACAGGTGTTTTGGTGTCAATACTCTTGGGTTTGGAAACTTACGTGGCTTGGTTAAGTTAGTGGGATCCGGTTCTAATAGCTGGGTTATGTGCAAATGTATTTCAAAGTGTTCTCAATGGGTTCTACCACAGTTCGAGGTGTATATTTCTTGCTAGCGTGAGGAGCATGTTGCATGTTGTGATTTTCTCTTGTATGAGATCAAATGGAAGGTTCCTGACTAATTGAGTATGTATTTCTACTGGACTCAGAGTTGATTATGAGATTCTTGTACTTTTCATATGATGGCATGATAGCTGTGGTGTGTTGTGTGGGATTGAGGTTTGCATGTGCAAGGTCACAGCCAGTTTTGAAGGGAAGATCATAAATACTTAGAAGGCATGGACGATTTTTTATGTTTAGATGGATACTATAACTACTTGGTATCCTGAGAAGGGTGCGTATTTTAGAAGGCGCACTGTGTGTTGACTTGTGGATGCTTCATTGGTATTGTTGTACTTGCCTGGTTGATTGACTACTGATATTCAGATTTTTGCTACGTGGCACAGAAGAATTTTAAAAGTATTCCTCATGGGAGGATCGTGTGTGAGAGGTGTGTTAGACATTCGGGCGGTGGAGTCGGGATCAGATATGGTGATTCGTGTGTTCTAGGGATTCGGGGACTGGGAGTTCTCTGGAGCAGATTTTTTCGTGGTGGTGGACTGCGAGGCCAAAGCTATCTAGATGATGGTATGTGTTATGATTAGGTCATTGTGGACTTTCGGAGGGTTATTTATCTATTTGTGGATGACCAAAGTTGATTTGGAGGCCCATTGGTAGGCCTAAGAAGGATGTGTATTCTACACCGGGTTGGATTTATTGACTCCGTACTGCTTTTGTCGAGAGATGTGCCATTCGGTTAGAATTGATTTTTCTTGTATCTGATATGTTTTATATGTTACTCTTTCATACTACGAGGGGTTGTGATTCCTTGGTTATATGCCCACATGGCGCAGTTTTGTTTGGGCCTTATAGCGGGATTCGAGCGAGATGGTGATGGGGTGTGAAATGGTTGATTGCGCCTTAGTTTTGGTCTTTCCAGGCTGTTATATATTGTGTTTTTTTCTTCTCCATGGTTATGGTCATGCACTTGTGTACTTGGTTTCGAATTGCATATGGCTGTTGATTTGAGCGCTAGGGCTCGAGGTAATTTCATATGGACCAGTGTTTGGAGGGGGTCACGCATTGCAGCGAAGTTAAGTTGGGATATGATCCTTTATGTTAGATTCGTGAGTCTTGGTTCCACTATATAAGATGGGTTTATAGCATTGCGGTTGTGGTGGTACTTGTTGTGCTTGCGGGACGGTTCTCTCATTGGAGTCATTTTCTATGTTTGAGTACATTTGAATTGTTGCGTATTGGTAGACGAATTGCACGGTTTGTGGCTCTGGGTAGTATTGGTGTGGCATGTCAGTAGAGTAGTTTGTATTTGATAAGATGAGGTCATTAGACCTAGAATAGGTGCTATCGAATCTGATCGCGGTATACTTGGAAGTATAATGTTGCTAATCGGCTTAGAAATTCTATAGTTCTTGTCGAATGAGAGAGAGATCCATGGCTTGTTGATCTGATAAGTGGTTATGAGTTTCTGCGTGTTTCTTTCATCATTGGCAGTGTGCGAAGGTACTAGAACGAGGTTTTGTTTGATATAAGGTTTATTACTGGTTCCGGGTTTGCTTCGAGCATTTGAGTTTTGTGGTATATCATGTGATTGCATCTTGGGTTATGGTTATGGATTGATACAACTTGTTCACACTTATACAGTGTGTGTATGCAAAATTCAAATCTTATCAGAAACTTCGGATGTTGGAAATGGGATTCTGTATTTTATGGGCTAAAGCTGAAGTAATGATCTTCAGCTATATTGCGTTATCGGGCCTACATGGAATAGAGTGACGTGGGATCACCCCCGAGGTATGTGCGTGGTAAGGTTACACGGCGGTTTGATGGCTTTGCAACAACTCTTGGCACGTTCGAGGACGAATATTTATTTAACTGGGGGAGGATGTAACGACCCATTTGGTCATTTCGAGCATTTGCACCTTGCTCGGTAGTTTGAGGGCATGAATAGCTTTATATGATGTACTATGACTTGTATGAATCATCGGTTTTGGTTTTCAGGTTATTCGGAATCGATTTGGAAGAATGAATTTCATTGTTGAAGCTTTAAGTTGGAAGAGTTGACAAAGTTTGACTTTTGTGAATTTGACCCTGGAACGGAGTTTTGATGGTTCCGTTAGGTCCGGATGCTAAATTTGGACTCGGCCGTATGCCCGAATTTGCATTTGGATATTTCTAGAAGGATTCGGCACTAATTGGCGAAAGTTAGAAATTTGAAGGTTTGAAAAGTTTATAAGTTTGACCGGGAGTTGACTTTGTGGATATCGGGTTTGGATTTTGGTTCCGGGAATTGGACAAGCTTCGTTATGTCATTTGGGACTTGTGTGTAAAATTTGAGTTCATTCCGACTTGATTTGATATGTTTCGGTGCGAGTTTTAGAAGTTGAAAGTTCAAAGTCCATTTAAATTTGATTTGAGGTGCGATTCAGTGTTTCGATGTTTTCATGCGTGATTTGAGGCCTCGAGTGGGTCCGTGTTATGTTTGGGAACTTGTTGGCATATTCGGACGGGGTCCCGAGTGGCTCGGAGGAGTTTCGGACGAGGTTCGGTTCGTTTGGATCATTTTTGGCTAGGCTGGTATGGCTGGGCTTCTGGTGTGATTGCACCTGCAGACCTACGGGCGCAAGTGCTGAACCGAAAAAGCGGTAGTGGAATCGCAGAGGAGAGATTCCTGGTAGGAGTAGGAGTCCGTAGAAGCGGAAGATTCTTCGCTTGGGCGCAGAAACGGAGTCTGTGCAGGAGCGAAGAGGAGCTCGCACCTGCGATGTCACAAAAGCGGATACTGTTCCGCAGGTGCGAGGGGTCGGCTGGTTAGTTCTGATAGCAGAAGATGGAATTTTGTCGCAAAAGTGACGCCGCATAAGCGGCCCTTTGTTCGCAAAAGCGAAAATCGCTGGGTAGAAGCTATATTTTCGAGGGTTGGTCGTTTTATTCTCATTTTGGGATTTTGGAGCTCGATTTAGGGGACTGTGGAGAGGAAATTCACCATGTGACTTGGGGTAAGCATTCTTGACTCACGTGTGATTTAATTTCGTGATTCTATCTTCGTTTTTGGTAATTGGATTATGAATTTTAAAGAGGATATTGGGGGTTTTAGCCTAGAGTTTCATAGAGTGAGTTTTTGAGTTTTGAATGTCGATTCAGAGTCGGATTTGAGTGAAACTAGTATGTTGGACTCGTAATTGAATGGACTGTCAGATTTTATAAGTTTCGTCTAGTTCTGAGACGCGGGCCCAAGTTGGACTTTTTGGTTGATTTTGGGCTTTTGATTGAAGATTCGACCTTTTATCGATTGGGTTTGTTTCGTTTGGAATATTTGATGTATTTGAGTTTCTTTTGGCTAGTTTCGAGCCGTTTGCAGTCGGTACGCGCGAGATGACATTTTTGGAGCATCGCTTGGCCTGCTCGGTATTGGATTTGGCTTGTTCGAGGTAAGTAACACTTTTAAACTTGATGCTGAGAGTATGAAACCCCAAATTACATGTTGTGTGATTGATGTTGAGGTGACGTGCATGATAGATGACGGGCGTGTGAGCGTGCATTGTGTGAGTTATTTAGTCGATTTCATATAATTGTGTAGCTATCTTATCTGAACATTTGTACTGTACTTTATGTGTTAGAGCACTTGAGCTCTAATTTATGCTAGAAATCATGTTTAGGCTATATGTTGGTACGATTGGGACCCATACTGGTCGTTCTTTGCTGTCGAGTTATGTGCTTAATTGCAGTTAGATACTCAGTCATATTCATTCATTGCATATTATATCTAAATCTCTGTTGCTATTTATTGATACATCATATCATCATTTTGGGCTAGTTTCATGACATTATGAGCCCGAGAGGTTGGAGAGATTGATGATTGAGTGAGGCCGAGGGCCTGATTGTGAGGATATTTATGGGAACGGGCTGCACGCCGCAGTATGTTTTATCGATTTATGCCATGATTAGCTTGTTATAGCGCTTAGGCTGAAGGAGCCCATCCGGAATTCGCACACCCACAGTGAGCGCAGTGGATATTATATTTGGGATGGAGTTCACTGGGTGAGTGACTGTCAGTTGCTATTTGTATTGAGGATGGATCTTCCTTAGGCTGGACCTGCCCCGTACAGTACAGTGAGATTGAGTACTCTGAGAGTGTGAGTACATGAGTTCATCAATTAGATGCATTACATTTGACATGCGTACTTGAGATACAGGCATAGAGATGCATTTCCTCATGCTACCCGGTTTTGGTGACATTCATGATTTTACCCGTATATTGACATATAGGCATAGATATGTATTTTTCTCATGCTATCTGAAAATGAAACACCTTATTTATTGTTGAAAGGTTTTCTTCTAAAGGTTTTTGGAAAAATCATAGTCTTCAAACTTATTCATATATTTACGAGGTTTTTGATGAAAGATCTGGGATTTACAGTTATACTTGAAAAGCATGCCTATTTTTCGTAACTGTGAACTAGCTGAGTTATTTCTTGACCGTCATTATTATATTGTTATGAATTGTTGCTAGTTATTGGAGTTGGACTCTGACCCTTGTCCGAACTCGTCACTACTTTCAACCTAATGTTAGGTTTGTTACTTATGGAGTACATGTGGTTGCTTGTATTCATACTATTCTTCTGCATCTTACTTGCAGATGTTGGATGCTGATGTAGCTGCGTATGGCGGGAGCTGGATCTGAAGATGTACCTGCGTTCCAATCATAGCTGGCTCTTGATCTTGGTAGCTTTAGTATTTCAGATCTGTTCATGTATATTTCAAACAGATAGTGTATTTTATTTCAAACCAGCTTTGTAAACTCTATATCTTAGAAGCTCATGATTTGTACCACCAGTCCTTGGGAAATGTATAAGATATAGATATTCCCTTCTATTTATTGTCTCATTAAATTTCATTGGAATTGGATAGTTATTAATTAGCTTATCTGACAGATTGGATTAGGTGCCATCACGACTAGTTAGATTTTGGGTCGTGAAATTTCTTTTTCACATTTTAGTATTAACACTATCTTGTGAGTATTAACTATTAAGGCATGTGGCACTGGCATTTTTTGAAAATGTTATACAAAGTTCTTAGGTGTTTGGCCATAGAAACTTCCTCAAAAGAAACTTTTGCCGAAATCAGCTAAGATGCTCGTTTGGTATTCTTTTCCCAAAAAGCTGTTGCAAACTTTTTTGGATAAGAGTGAAGTGCCTTTGAACACCTTAACAATTTTGATTGCAACCTTCACTCTTACTGTCATACACAAAAAATATCGTAAAATTTCCTAAATCATTTATTGAATTTTTTAATATTTGTGTTTATGTATTATAAAGGCCGGAATTTTCTTTTTTTTTTTTTTTGGGATTCAAGGAATTTTCAGTTAGTACTTCATAACTTGCTCGAATTAAAATTACCAATATATTAGAAATGTATTATCTCAAAAATACTAAACTTAATCATATAGAACATAATCCCATGAGTCCTCGTTGTTGCATAAACATCCTGGGTAAATTTTACTCAGGATGAGCGGGTAAATGAGTACGCAATAAATAAATAAATAATCATATCGTATCATATTATCATCAAATCAAATTAAATCATCAAACTATTATTATATGTATAAAGACCTAAAGTAAAAGTTAAAATACCAAAATACCCATATAAAGTTGAATGATTATTTTGTCCTTCACATAAAAATCAATCTATTAAATGTATAACTTTTATACCGTAAAGTTTAGTAACTAAACCAATAGTTACGCCTGCACTCTTTCATCTTCTATTAAATGTATTAACTTTTAACTACACTAAACACTAGTAACGCCGGGACTCTTTCTTCATCCACCAATTATACAAATTTAATTTAATACGTATCCGTTTATTTTTTATATTTTTTAACAGTAATAACATTTGTTTATATATGTCTATTGGCTTCCTCTGTTTCAAATTATAAAAGTCTACAATAATGTGTAATACTTGCCCCTTTCTCTTGTTTTTGACAATCTATTATCAATTGGGAATTCTTTTTTCAGTATAAGAACATTGGTTATTTTATTTAATATATCTCATTTCATCTGCAACACATAATTAATTTGTAGGTGTCAAAGTAAGTAAGTTTATTTCTTTTTCTTTTGCTCTTTGTGACTGTTGGGTAATATTATTTTTTGTCATATATAACTTTCGAGAGTTATTATCATGAAACTGTACATCAAATTGATAAAATTATTTTTCACCTTGAAATTTAAAAGTTGAACTGTCTAACATTATTTATGATTTGTAACTTTTGCAACAATATTATATAACTGTTCGATTTCATAATTATTTTTCGATTCTTTTCTTTCTACTGTTGTTGGTATTGAGCTTGGCTTCAATTCGGCATAATATATTTTAATTATTTATTTTATTTCTCCAAACTATGCATACTAGCAACTCTTAAAGTTGAAAAACTACTTGAAATAAATAATAAATTACGAATTTTATTGTCTCTACTATATGATGCTTTAAGAGATTATTTCTTAACCTACATTAATTATAGTATCAAACTCATTATCAAATTTTAGATATGCAAATTAAATTTAAATCTGAATAATTATATTATTTTCTCTTTAGTGTCTGTAGATAATATATTTGTTTTATTTCACAACCTGGATGCAAATAGTTAGTGATTCATCTTAACGTTTATTTAGGCCTATTATTGAACTTTCACTGCCCAAAAATGAAGATATGCTTTTATAAAATTCATTTGAAAGCAATGACAAAAAATAAAACAGAAGGTCAAAATATTTTTTTATTGTTTGTCACGATCCAAAATTCACTATAGGTCATGATGGCGCCTAATGTTGTCGTCAGGCAAGCCAACGGTGATTGATCAATTTAATTACTCATTTTTTTAATTACTTTTGAAACCATGATTTCTCTTAATTAAATAGTATAAAATAAAATTTACAGGGTAAAATGATAATATTTACTTGAACTACAATAACAAACAACCAGTAGGAACTCCCAAAATTCGGTGTCACAAGTGCATGAGCATCTACTAAGGAGTACAATAAAAATACAATATCCGTCTAGAATACAAGGTAGACAGGAGAATATAAATAACCCTAATGGAGACTCTGCATACTGCGGATCGTAATGAGATGCAGCTCACTGTAAAGTTCCCGCAATAGTTGCGGCTCTGCACCCAGAGGACCACCAGAAACATATATCGACCTGCACAATAAGTGCAGCAAGTGCAGCATGAGTATGTAAATCAACGTGTACCCAGTAAGTATCTAGCCTAACCTTAGAGAAGTAGTGACGATGAGTCGACATCGACACTTACTAGTGGTCCAATAAATCAAATACAGTAGGAAATAGACAGACATGAGGCAGAGTAAATAAACGAAGTAAACAAGTATAAATACATCGTACAACCCTCCTCTCAACAATAAACTCAAGCTCTCGATTAGCAGTTACCTCCTCAACCGGAGTATATATATAATGGACCTCACCAAATAAGTCGTCACAATTCAAATCGGGAAAAACTCACAGATACACTGGCTTCATATCAAATATTACGCACGATTCCATAAGAGTATTTTATAGGAATGTCGAGGCATACGGCCCGATCCCATCATACTGTGTGCACTGCCGAGGGTCGAACGACACGAACCATAGATGCATCTATTATACTGCCGAGGCGAACGACCCGCTCCCATGAGAGTGTGGTACATGATCCTGCCGAGGCGAACGGCCCGATCCCATTAGAATAAGAAGTTTAGCGGGTCCTTGACTTCACTCACGGATAAACGTGTGAGTTATAAATTTTTAAGGAAAATCCTTCGACAAAAACGCATAGCACGGGAGAAATTCGTTAGAGGAGCACAATTATTCCACAGCTAATCATGAAGCTCGTCAAATCCCCCAAATAACAAGTGTATCACTCTACAAAAGTCTAGTCCCAAGTTGTAACATAAAATAAAGGAATTTAATAGGCAAGGGACAACTCAAATAGTACAGTTATAGCGTGGCGGAAACCTAAGCCTACCTGGACATAACATGAATTTAGCTATGTATGGACTCTCGTCATCTCGTGTGTACGTAGCTCCCTCAACAAGTAATACATATCAAATACATCACCTAGGGGTAGTTTCCCTCTCACAAGGTTAGACAGGAGACTTACCTTGCTCCGAAGTTCCATAACGGCTCCAAAACCTCACTAACGACTCAAACCGATGCCCGTCGATGCAAAACTAGTCAAAAATGTACAAACCAATAAAGATATACTCTAATACCCATAATTAATCGATTTATAACAATTCCTAACTCTGCTCGAAAAGTCTATAAAGTCAATCCTTGGGCCCACGCGCCTGACGTCCTGGGCTGCTTCCGCGGGTCCTTGACTTCACTCACAGGTGCGATCACACCAGAAGCCTTAAGCTTCAGCAACCCCTCCAAGTCCAAACTCGATCCGTTCCCAATCCTTTCGCACCCGAGGCCCCTGGGACCCCGTCCAAACATACCGACATGTCCCAGGCGACGATACGAACTTAGTCAAAGCCTCAAATCACGTTAACAACATCAAAATTACGAATCGATGGCCAAAACCTTTCTTACAACTTTTCAACCTTCAAACTTCGCCAAGCACGTCCGAATTACACTTAAACATCCCGAAATGACACCAAATGTTACATGCAAGTCACAAATCACGATATAAACCTATTACAAGGCTCGAAACTCCAAATGAACATCGATAACACCAAAATTCATTTCAAGTCAAACTTAAGAAATTCTTAAACATCCCAAAATGCCAACCTCGTATAATAAGCGCCGAAACGCTTCCGGTCCACCCGATACTCAACCCAAACATACACCCAAGTCCAAAATCATCATACGAATCTGTTGGAACCTTCAAATCCCGATTCCGAGGTTGTTTATTCAAAAGTCAAACCTTAGTCAATTCTTCCAACCTAACCTTCCGAAATTAGAATTTTCCATCCGAATCAACTCTGAACTTCCTGAAATTCTATTCCGCCTACTCGTACAAGTCATAAAACATGAAGTGAAGCTACTCAAGGCCTCAAACTGCCGAACGACGTGCTAGAGCTCAAAACGACCGGTCGGATCGTTACATTCTCCCCCACTTGTCCAAAATCACTGTTTAATACTTCGTGCACCTACCCGTGCCACCATAACCCAGTTGGGCACATTCGCTCGAGGTAGAATGAAGATCCTCCTTATAATCTCAACTAACAAGCTTTAGAACAAGATTCCAACATCCGAAATTTTCCACGAGATCGATTCTAACATACGAATACCACATCATCACCAGACACTGTTCCCAGCATGACCATGCTCCTCCGCTGAAATCACACCATGCACCACATAAGCCGCTTGATCACAATAACATCCTCCGACCATAATAGTTGTAATTCCATGAACCTGGTGCCCGCAATACACCTCATAACACATATAAGCCTGATCCAACTCTCGCAATACTTCAACGACGGAAGAAATGTGTAGAAACTAATAACCACCTGCCGAATCAACAAATCATGGAGTCTCACCTCCTGACAAGAGCCATTACCACATTCTGAACTGAATAACGATATTTGCTCTTTAATACACCCTACATACTCCGATTGCAATGATCCCAGGTCCAATAACCTTATCTCACCCAGTACAAGCTGCTCACGCAATAAGCCACCTCAAACACTAACCAAGCTCTCATATGACGCCATCAATGCACCGACAAGCCCAATTTGAATATGCTATAACGAATAATACGGTCGAACAAATGCTTAGCATTTGTATCATCGATGTACTCCTCGATATCCGCAAAAGGATTTCCTTCCACTTCTGCCTCCATATCGTCACCATATTCCGACATGTTTTCCTATCAACACTAAGCAAAACAAGCAAATTGTGATAGAATAGAATCAGACGTACAGTAAAGCACACACTAATTAGTAATTTCAAAACCGTATTCCCCGGCAACGGGGTCAAAATTTGAGACGCTCAAATTACACCTTAATAAATAGTGTAAGCGGCCGATGTCAAATATAATAACCCAACAAGGTTGGGGTCGAATCCCACAGGGAATAGGTGTGAAAAGTTTACTTGATTAGTGTATTACTCAACTACAATGGTAATTCTATTCAGTTAATCGTAACAAAAGTATGAATTGAGATTTGTTTTAAATTAAGTCTAATTGCAATATTGAGAATATTAATAATATGATTAAAGAAACTATGGTTGTGCCCCCCTTAATGAAGTGTAATGCTATGGATGTCAATATGATATATTTCTAACGGAAGAATCTTTTGATATGCAATTGATGTCTAATTGACCACCCAATATTTTCTAATAGTTGGGTAATATTTCCTCTTTATGATTTTTCCAAATATAAAAGAGTTGTGATTAAGAACAATCAATTTATGCCAAATTAAAAATCACTTATTCCTAAGCGATTTTATTAAACAAGGTTTAAAGCCTTGAGTCTTTGATATTTACTTCTACCAAATTCTACCCCGCTTTTCCAAGCAAAGATGGAATTTAATGGCGTTTGTTAATGTTTGCAACCACCAAAAATGATTAAGGAATGAGAAGTAAATAAATATCAATCAACCGTTAAATATATATTCAATATCAAACACCCAATAACATCACACCCATTTGGGGTTCACAACCTTAGTGTTTGAAATTAGTTACTCATGCTAAAATCTGAAATCAAAAGAAATTGTCATGACGCTTACAAAGTAGAAGATTATTGACCCAAAAGCTTCCAAGAAATAAGAATTTTCAAGCCTTGTACTTTCTGCTCCAAAGTCTGACAAGATAGCCCCCACATAACCCTAGTAGCCACATTTCTGTCGCACAACAGAAATGTGGTCCGCAATTTTGACACGTCTATCGCAGATTTCACTCCTAGGTCTGCCTTCATAGCATTCATGATTTGCGGTCCGCATGTAGAAATGCAACCGCATCTTGCATCACGGTTTCTTCCTTCAGTAGACTTCGTGCTTGGTTTGCGGTTGCTTCTGCGGCTCGCATACCAGTTATGCGATCGCAGATGCGATCGCATTTCTGACTCTGAACTTCGCCCAGGACTCTGCCTTGGTCTACGATCTCCGTGTGTAATTCTGCGGCTCGCATACTAGTTATGCGATAGCATATGCGACCGCATTCTTGACGTGAAATTTCGCCCAGAAGTCTGTCTTGCTCTGCGATCTTGATGTGAAGTCTGCGGCTCGCATGTGATGTTTGCGATTGCATATTCACCTCTGCGATGCTTTTCTGCTCTTTCCTTGTCTTTATGTGGCTTTTTGAACTCTTTTCCGTGCTCTTAGGTCCTTACACTTCTTATACTGCAAAAACACTAAAATTACATAAGTACCAAAGGAAATTGCATGTAAAACAAATTAAAATCTAAGCAAGTAGTATCAAAATGTGCCGAAATTCTCCGGCACATCAACACCCCCAACTTAAACTCTTGCTTGTCCTCAAGCAACTAAGACGACACTATCCTATTCTAGACTCCATCTACAAAACATGAAACAATAATGACCACGGACAGTGTTTGTTGTTAGTGTTTCAAGCATACATCTTCAAATGCTTTACCCTTCCTGAATCATCAATATATTCAAGGAAAACTAATCAACTTGTAAACTTACAGCCTCAGACAATGTGACTAAATGCTACCCTCAGCTGAGTGCACTTATGTTTTACTCAGAAACTCAACTTCTGTTCAACCTCGCAGTTCATGTGCCCTCACTAGAAAGAAAGTTCCAAACTCACAATATTTATAATTACAACACAAAGGTACTAATTTGCAAATACACTCACTCTCAGAAAAGAATTTCAGGTGTTACCACATACCATACCATAGGCTTGCCCTTATTTTAATTCGTCGCTTACTTCTAAGAACACTCGGTTGAAGATCACATAAGGACTTTTTAAGCTTGTAATGTAGGTTTAGGGAAGGGTAGGATAAATATTTATATATAAGTGACTACATCCTCCTTGAACACTAATCACATTTTCTTTTCTTTTTACACTTTGTTTCTTTTCAAACCCCATAGCCGCATTGGCATCTAGTTCCCAATATGGAACCACCTAAAATACCTCTCTAATTTCCTTCAAATCTCCATAATTATAAATACACACATATATCTATTGATCTTTTCTTTTTTTTTTTTTTTTT
>MCJB01028779.1:106813-129041 GCA_002018475.1 Nicotiana obtusifolia
TTTTTTTTTTTTTTTTTTTTTTGGAGCTTTCATGAATTCATACTAGCACTTTGAGGTATATGCTCTTTCATGAATTCATATTAGCACTTTGAGGTTTGTAATGAGGTGGCCAAAGAAAAGGTTAAAGGCTCGAATAGGGCATTAGTGATATTATTTATACAAAGGTAGGCTCGAAAGGCTAAAGAGGTTTCACAAGTAAAACAAAGAATGCCTAAGATCATCTCTCCAACTAAGTGTAATTATTATAAGCGTCAAAAATCAACCGGGCAAGTTCTAGATGGCAGAAGCAAACCCAAGAACTATCTATACAAAGAGCTTACACACATGGCACACAAACTATTTGGTTAACATAGTTTAAAGCCCTAGAGTTAACATTTCGCAACTCAAGGCTTTCATCATATATAAATACATAACTCTAGGTAGATATAGAGTCACAGAGTGAGCCTCAAGTTCACACAGTTGATCTTTTGAAAGGTATAATCTATATACAGACACACATGCTTGATACTAGACAATTACACCACCCCGGTCAACATGTTTCATTTTACTGTCCTGGTTCTACTATTAACACCCTTGAAAAAGAACCCGGCAAAGAAAAAACAAGGGAAATTTTATTTCTAATCACTAAAGATGGAAAACTATCTACTAATTAAAGACAACTTATGTACAGAAATCATAAAGCACTAGTATATATTACAGTTACTAATGTCGCAAAAATACAACAATACAGACCAAAAATACAGATAAGGCTACCACCCCCAACCAAAATCATGCATTGTCCCTAATGCATATGAATATAAAGCAGAGTTCAAGGGGCTCCCTGGAGCGCACTAAGCGCTATGGGAATCAGTAGCCAGTTGACCCTCTGCTGCCGAAGGCGGGATGTTGGACTGGTCGGGAGCTAAAGTTGGGGCCTCTGAGCTGCTAGCCTCGCCCGCTGATGGCTGAGTGGCCGATGGATCTGCATGTGCGGCCAAATCTGCTAGCGAATGTTGTATGGCCCGCTGTATGTTTGCTTGCTCCTCATCCTCCACTATAGGAGCAGCAATCTGCTTGCCCTTCTCTTGAGGGCCTTCATCCTCGTCGGACCATGACTCCTCCTCTTCTGCCTCTTCACCCTCGGACTCTGAAGAATGTCCGGATGTCTCCTCATCATGGATATCAACATGTACCGGAGGAGTTGGAGGTTGGGACATTCTGGCAGTCGGAGGTGCAATGTCTGCCATCAGAGTTGTGAAGTCTAGGCCCAGGTCTGGGGCAGCCGTGTCTGCTCCTTGATCACCCTCTTTGGGGAGGAGGGATGATAGGTCGAACTCCAAATGCATTTTCTGGAGTTCGGCCTTCATAGACACCACCTCCTCCCTTAGCTGAGGTAAACCCCTAACCTCGCCTTGCTCGATCTTTTCAACCCTGAACTCGAGCTTGTTCAAGCGATCTCCAAACAATGTTTGTTGTTTTTAGAGAGCTATCACTGACGTTTGTATCGGAGTCAGGGCTTGTTTGATAAGGTTAGGAAAGGTTTTCAAGAGCTGGTCTACCTTGGCATTGGCATGCTGGGCCATGAGACCAAGCCTTGAGAGGGCTGACAGTGCAGACGAAGGCTGACCGGTGGTGGACTGAGAGGCAGGCTCTGAAGCAAAAGTGGAGGCCTCTGGAACCTGGGAAGGTATAGGAGTCTGGGAGTCAGGGTCCTGGAATGGAGTCTCTGGTGGGGCAGCAGCATCACTGATACGAGTAATGTCTATATCCCTCGTTTCCTTTCCAATTTTATCAGATTGTGGCATGAGAGGCACATTCACAGCTTTACAGAGAGCTGTGATCAAACTCGGAAATGGAAGTGAGGTGGCACGCTGCGTTGCCCGGATAACAATCTCCTGGAAGATTAGAGTCCCCACATCGATCTTGATAGCGGCCATGATGCATACAATGAGAAGAGCTTTCTCAATGCTTATATCAGTTTCGTTTCTGGACGGTATCAAATGGGAGGTGACGAAGCTCAGCCAAAATCGACCCTCCCTTGGGAGATACTCCTTGTATATCTTCTTTCTAGGATTTATCCAAGCAGGGGTCCCTTTTGCAATTATTGACGCTATCCACCCACGCTCATTCTCTCTATTGGAGTACTTGGCATCGTACTCGGCTGTGCCTGTTTGCCAATCGGGGAAGTATATTTCATTAATTTCCTCGCTATTGCAGAACTCATTCTTTCCCCAAACCAGTACGATTCCGGTAAACACTTTGTTGCGTTTATGGTGCGCCGTCCTGGAAGCTCCATAAGATGCATAGAACTCCCCGACTAATAACTCATTGAACTCCTTAGGGGCCTCAGTGAATCACTCCCATTTTCTCACTTTGATGTTTTCGAGAATGTGGGGGTTACTGTTCTTGGAGGCCATTGACGCTCAACTGCTTCTCACCTAATATTTTTCTTTTGGTGAGTCCCTCTCTAAACAGTTCCCTTGAGCCTTCGATCCCAAATCGGAGATGGAAGTCATCTCCATGTTTCCTTCTAGCCTCAGCCTGTAGATCGACTGAGGGCAAGAGGTCCTTCTCATCAGACTGGGAGGTGCTTGGCATATTTGGTTCCGTTCGCACACGTTTTGGCTGTGACGTGGGACGACTGGATGGTGCTCTTTTCCTTGCGACATGCTTTTGAGGAGCCATATCTTTATAAGGGTAAAATGTGAGCGACATTATAAGAAAAAAGGGAAAAGAAAACAGAAGAAAGAAACAACAGGTAAATGAATACGACATGGTTTGCGATCGCATAACAACTATGCGATCCGCAGACTAGTCGCAAACTTGACTGTGCAATATTGGGACTCAGTCTGCGATGGATTATGCGATCGCAAAACCACTATGCGAATTGCATAATCATCGCAGAATTTTACTTGCACAAACACAAATAAGAATAACAAAAATGCGATCGCAAAGTCCACCGCAAAGTGGGAATTGCTATCGCAAAACAAACGCAGATGTCAAGGTTTTAACAGGGTGTTCTGTTCAAGTCTGCGATGCCTTTGCGGTTCGCATACTGATTATGCGATCGCAAATGGCACAGCATTTGTCATCGTCTTCAGGGGACTAGGGTTTAAGGATGCGGCCAAAATGCAAACCATATTTTGATTTTATGGGCCGCAAATGCCTTTGGTCTCACGATTTAGTTCATCCCCCCAACAATGGCAGTCCTAACCCATCACCCAGAAACAACCAAGCAAGTACGATTATCAACACAATCAGAAAAAAATGCAGAAAGAAAACTAAAGAAAAACACAGCAAAGATAGGAGCGACCATGAGGAGATCAGGACACGTACCAATGAAAAAGATTCCAAGAAGTATGGAGATCTTAAACAGGTCTTTGTCTTTGGTACGATTCGAACTGTGCTTGCTGTTGGTCGTTCCTTTCTCTGTTCGTTTTTTCATTTTTTTTTATGTTGTTTTGCGGTGTTTTGAAGGATTAAAAGATGAGAGAATCGGCGCCTTACCTGGCATTATGCGATGGGTAAGTCACCGCATAACACAATATGCGATCGCATGTGTGTTATGCGGTGAGTTCTGCTGAAAGGGTATCAATGCGAGGCAAAGTGCGATCGCATAGTGCAAATGCGATCCGCATAATGAATTACCTTGTCGCATTTTTGTCAACAATTTGAGCCACACTCACTGCTTCAGTTTGCGATTGAAATGCGGATCGCATAGTGCAAATGCTATCCGCAAACTGAATTACGTTGTCGCATTTTTTTGTCATCAATTTGAACTAAACTCACTGCTTCAGTGTGCGATTGCAATGCGGTTCGCATGTTGCAAATGCGACCGCATTTGTGCAGCAACCGTCACATAGTGGTTTTTCTTCACTTTTTAGGCATTCTTTCCCAGTATTGTGTCCTTTTGAAACTCCTGCATTCTAACACACCCTTCAAATAGCTTGAGTAAATCTATCTATCAAAAACTTAACAAAATTTACAACAAAAATAAATGTTACCACACATAGGTTGCCTCCCATGAAGCGCTTGATTTAACGTCGCGGCACGACGAAGTTGAGACGCCTCTGAATTTAGTCAATGGTCGGGCACGGACCATCTTTGAGAGCTAGCTGCTCCACCAAATGCTTCTCACCATCTGATCCCAAGTAATGTTTGACTCTTTGGCCATTCACTTTGAAAGTTCGGAGCCCATCCTCCGATGCTAATTCTACGGCTCCAAAGGGGGAGACATCAACTACTTTGAATGGACCAGACCATTTCATTTTAGCTTGCCCGGAAATAACTTGAGCCTGGAGTTGAAAAGCAATACCAAATCACCCGCCTTGGATTCTCTTTTCAGGATCTTTTTATCATGGACAAACTTCATTCTCTCTTTATACACAGCTGCACTTGCATAAGCATGGAGACGGAATTCTTCCATTTCATTCAGTTGTGTTAGCCTCAAAGTTCCAGCTTCTGCCCAGTCCATGTTCAATCTTTTTAAGGCCCACATAACCTTGTGCTCTAGTTCCACAGGTAGATGGCAAGCTTTTCCAAAAACTAGCCGATAAGGAGACGTACCGATGGGAGTCTTGTATGCTGTGCGGTATGCCCACAGTGTATCATCTAGCTTCTTCGACCAGTCGGTCCTGTCTGCATTAACCGTTTTTGCTAGAATGCTCTTTATTTCCTGGTTAGATACCTCCACTTGACCGCTTGATTGCAGATGATAGGGTGTGGCTACCTTGTGCTTGACACCATACTTTTCAAGAAGAACTTTGAAGGCCTTGTTGCAGAAATGAGACCCCCCATCACTAAGAATGGCTCTGGGAGTGCCAAACCGAGTGAAAATGTTCTTCTTTAAAAATGTGGTTACACTCCGTGCCTCATTGTTTGATAGGACGATTGCTTCTACCCATTTGGACACGTAGTCCACATCCACTAAAATGTACTTCATCCCGCATGAGCTTATAAAGGGGCCCATGAAGTCAATTCCCCAAATGTCGAAGATTTCAATCTCCATCACAAAATGCATTGGCATTTCATGCCTCTTAGAGATTGGACCTTGTCTTTGGCATTGATCACAAGCCTTAACCAATTGATTAGCATCCTGGTAGATCGAAGGCCAATAGTAACCACATACCAGAACCTTCGCCTCTGTTATATTTCCTCCATGATGACCCCCAACCGGTGAGTCATGACAAGCCTTTAGAATTTGCATAATTTCCTCTTCTGGCAGGCATCTTCTGATAATGTTATCAGCACAAACCCAGAATAAGAAAGGCTCCTCCCAATAGTAGTTCCGACAATCTCTCAAGAATTTCTTCTTTTGATATGACTCCAACCCGTCCGGAATAAGGTCACTAACTAGGTAGTTAGCGATATCGGCATAACAAGGAGCAAAAGTATTAGATAAGGCCAATATGTGTTCATCCGTTAATACATCATTTATCTCAAGATCTCCCTTTGGTCTTCCTTCTTCTTCAACCTTTGACAGATGATCCGCCACTTGATTTTGAGTTCCTTTTCGATCCTTGACATCAAAGTCGAACTCTTGCAGCAACAAGACCCATCGAATCAACCGAGGCTTTGCATATTTCTTTTCCATGAGATAGCAAAGAGCTGCATGATCTGTGTACACTATCACTTTGGAGCCCAACAAATAAGCACGGAACTTCTCAAAAGCATAAATAATGGCCAGAAGTTCTTGTTCAGTCACTATGTAGTTCATTGTGCCCCATTGAGTGTTTTACTAGCATAGTAAATTGGGTGAAGAACTTTGTTGTGACGTTGGCCAACCATTACTCCAATGGCTACACCACTGGCGTCACACATAAGCTCGAAAGGAAGTGACCAATCGGGTGTGACAATAATAGCTGCCATGGTGAGCCTTTGCTTCAACTCCTCAAAATCTTTTAGGCATTTCTCATCAAAATGAATTTGGCATCCTTCTCAAGGAGTTTGCACATAGGATTTGCAATCTTTGAGAAATCCTTGATGAAACGCCTATAGAAACCGGCATGCCCTAAAAAACTACGAACACCTTTTACGGAAATGGGTGGAGGAAGCTTAGAAATGATCTCTATCTTAGCTCGGTCTACCTCTATGCCATGCCTTGAAATTTTATGCCCCAACACAATGCCTTCATCCGCCATGAAGTGACATTGCTCCCAATTTAGCACAAGGTTGGTCTCTTCACATCTCTTGAGCACTTATTTAAGATTATTAAGACAATGCTCAAAAGACTCACCTACCACCGAGAAATCGTCCATGAAAACTTCAAGAAAATCCTCTACCATGTCGAAGAAGATGGACATCATGCATCTTTGAAAAGTAGCCGGAGTGTTGCATAAACCGAATGTCATCCGGCTAAAAGCAAATGTTCTATAGGGGCATGTGAATGTCGTCTTCTCTTGATCCTCCAATGCTATGTTGATCTGATTGTAGCCGGAGTATCCATCAAGGAAACAATAGAAGGACTTTCCCGCTAGCCGATCAAGCATTTGATTAATAAAAGGCATAGGGAAATGGTCCTTGCATGCAGTACTGTTGAGTTTCCGATAGTCCATACACACCCTCCAGTCGGTTACCGTTCTTGTTGGTATAAGCTCGTTTTTCTCATTTTTAATCACAGTCATGCCTCCTTTTTTTGGCACGCATTGCACCGGGCTCACCCACGAACTATCGGCAATGGGGTAGACTACCCCGGCATCCATCCATTTGATTATTTCCTTCTTTACCACTTCTTGGATTGACGGGATCAACCTTCGTTGGTGTTCCACACTCGGTTTGGTCCCACTTTCCAATTGAATTTTATGCTTGCAAATTCCAGCAGGGATCCCACAAATTTCTGCAATTGTCCATCCAATGGCTTGCCTATGCTCCTTCAATACTTTCAACAATTGTTCCACCTGCACATCATTCAACAAAGAAGAAACAATTACTGGTAAAAGTATCATTTGAGCCAAGAAATTTATACCTCAAGTGTGGAGGAAGTGGTAAGAACCACGCCCCTCCAATGCACTCACCAACTCCATAAAACCATCCATATCCTCACCGTCAAAGTTAACGAAGATAGCCGCCAATGCTTCACTGAGGCATTGTTCTTCCATCTTCATTTCAACCGCATCTTCCACCTCGTCAACACTATTAATCACTGAAATGCTTTCATACTCATTCGGTAGCTTCATACCCTTACTTGCTTGGAATGTAACCTCTTCGTTATTCACTCAAAATTTGATTTCATTCAGTTCTGAATCCATAAGTGCTCTTCCAGTGTCTAGGAATGGTCTCCCCAAGATAATAGGGATTTCTTTGTCAATAGCACAATCTAGAATTACAAAATCAGCGGGTATATGAAACTTTCCCACTGTCACAATCACGTCATCAACAATTCCTACCGATCTCTTGATGGAACGATCAGCCACTTGCATTCTCATACTTGTTGGCCTTGGCATTCCTAATCCCGCTTGTTTGTAGATGGCAAGCGGTATTAAGTTAATGCTAGCCCCATTATCACAAAGTGCCCTTGCAAAATCACGCACCCCTATAGTGCAAGGAATAGTAAAGGCTCCCGGGTCTTCTTTCTTTTGAACGGGGGTTGTGGCAATAATAGAGCTAACCCGGTGAGTCATGTTCACCACCTCGTTCTTGGTGGTCCTTTTCTTGGTAATCAAATCTTTTAAGTATTTAGCAAAACCATGCATCTCTTGAAAAGATTACAAGAACGGTATGTTCACAGATAATTTCTTGAGAATGTCATAAAACTTCTCAAACTTGCTATCATCAACCCTTTTTGCAAGTCTTTGAGGAAAAGGAGGAGGAGGTCCAGGAATAGGCGGAAGAATGTTTCATGTTTCTCCTGTCTTTTCCTTTACCCCTTCTCGGGTCTCTTCTTGGACTTGCACAACTTCTGGAGTTTTCTCAAATTCAACAACATTAGGCTCTTCAACATCAACCCCTTTTTCAGATTCTTCCACATCAACCGCTTGCTCACCCTTTCCTTGTAGTATCTTCCCACTCCTGGTCGTGATTGCCATGACATGAGAAGTTGGGCCACTCCCACTTCCCTTTGGGTTCGCAATTGTATCACTAGGGAGTGTTCCCTTTTGCTGTGGATGTTGCTCATGAGAAAGATCTCTCATTTGCATCTCCAATTTTTGAATGGCTGCAGTATGAGAGCCAACCAACTCGGTCATGTTCCTCATGGAACTGTCTGATTTTTCTTGATTTTGCAGTATTCTTTCAAGCATACTTTCCAATTTAGACTCACTGGAGGAACCTTGATTTGAGTATTGACCCTTTGGGGGAACATAGAGATTGGAACTTCGATTTGAGAAGTTGTTGTTGTTGTTCCAGTTTCCTTTGTTTGAGCCACCTTGGTCGTTTCGCCATTGGTGGTGACCTTGCCCTTGCGGGTTTGGCCTCCATTGATTTTGTGATCCTTTACCTTGGTAGTGTTGCCTTTGATACCCTCCTTGAGAGTTGTTGACATAGCTTGCTTCCTCAAAATCTTCATTTGGTACGGGCTGCACATTCTCTACCACATTCACTTTCTTCTTTTGGGTTTCAGTGAACATCCTTGTCAACACATTAACATTCGTAGCAAGTTCTGCAATCACTTGATCTCTATCTTGATTTTCCTTCATCATGTTGCTCAAGGAAGGAGAGCCACATGTAATTCTGCCTGTGGAGTCCACAGAATGCCAAGCTTGATTATGCTTTGCCATTTTGTCCAGTATTTGAGTTACCCTAGCGAATGATTTATCCATGAAATAACCGGCAGCTGCATTCTTGGCTATTGATTGGTTCATCAGATCCAAACCCATGTAAAATTTTTCCAACAAAATGGAATCCGGGAAACCATGGTTTGGAGACCTCACCAAATATAGTTTAAAGCGATCCCATGCTTCATGTAGTTGTTCTCCTGGTAATTGCTTGAAGAAGAAAATTTTATCCCTGAGCTCAGACTTCTTGCTTTGTGGGAACCATTTAGACAAGAGCTCGGACAAGTTCGGGCCAGGAATTAATGGAGTTTGGAGGAAGATTCTGGAGCCATTTCCTTGCGTCCCCAGCTAGAGAGTACTCGAAGCATCTCAACCTTAGGGCATCATCGGAGACATTGTTCTGCTTATGCATTGCACATACACCCAAAAAATTTCTGAGATGTTGTGTTGGATCATCATCAGTGGAATTCCTGAAAAATCCCTCCGCTTTAAGCATCATAATTAACCCGTGTTCCACCTTGAAAGTTGCAGCACCAATTGCAGGAGGTACAATTGCATTTGTATCCTCGATGTACTCCTCAATATCCGCAAAAGGATTTACCTCCACATCGTCACCATATTCCGACATGTTTTCCTATCAACACCAAGCAAAACAAACAAAGTGTGATAGAGTAGAATCAGACTTACAGTAAAGCACACACTAATTAGTAATTTCAAAACCGTATTCCCCGGCAACGACGCCAAAATTTGATACGCTCAAATTACACCTTAATAAATAGTGTAAGCGGTCGATGTCAAATATAATAACCCAACAAGGTTGGGGTCGAATCCCATAGGGAATAGGTGTGAAAAGTTTACTTGATTAGTGTATTACTCAACTACAGTCATAATTCTATTCAGTTAATCGTAACAAATGTATGAATCGAGATTTGTTTTAAACTAAGTTTAATTGCAATATTGAGAATATTAATAATATGATTAAAGAAACCTAGGTTGTGTCCCCCTTAATGAAGTGTAATGCTATGGATGTCAAAATGATATATTTCTAACGGAAGAATCTTTTGATATGCAATTGATGTCTAATTGACCACCTAGTATTTTCCAATAGTTGGGTAATATTTCCTCTTTCTGATTTTTCCAAATATAAAAGAGTTGTGATTAAGAACTATCAATTTATGCCAAATTAAAACTCACTTATTCCTAAGCGATTTTATTAAACAAGGTTTAAAGCCTTGAGACTTTGATATTTACTTCTACCAAATTCTACCCCGCTTTCCCAAGCAAAGATGGAATTTAATGGCGTTTGTTAATGTTTGCAACCACCAAGAATGATTAAGGAATGAGAAGTAAATAAATATCAATCCACCGTTAAATATATTCAATATCAAACACCCAATAACATTCTACCCATCTAGGGCTCACAACCTTAGTGTTTGAAATTAGTTACTCATGCTAAAATCTGAAATCAAAAGAATATTAATTGTCATGACGCTTACAAAGTAGAAGATTATTGACCCAAAAGCTTCCAAGAAATAAGAATTTTCAAGCCTTGTACTTTCTGCTCCAGAGTCTGACAAGATAGCCGCCACATAACCCTAGTACACCTCTTTATAGAGGCCCAAAAATCGAGGTAAAAATTCAGACTGATCTGCCCCGAAGTCAACAGTGCGACCACATTTCTGTTGCATAACAGAAATGTGGTCCGCAATTTTGACACGTCTGTCGTAGATTTCAACCCTAGGTCTTCCTTCATAGCATTCATGATTTGCGGTCCGCATTGTAGAAATGCGACCGCATCGTGCATTGCTATTTCTTCCTTCAGTAGACTTCGTGCTTGGTTTGCGGTTGCTTCTGCGGCTCGCATACCAGTTATGCGATCGCAGATGCGATCGCATTTCTGACTCTGAACTTCGCCCAGGACTCTGCCTTGGTCTGTGATGTGCCGGGTAATTTCGGCACATTTTGATACTATTTGCTTAAAATTTAACTTGTTTTACTTGCTAATTCTCATGATACTTATGTAATTTTAGTGTATTTGCAGAATAACAAGTGTCAAGACCCAGAAGAACAGAAAAGAGTTCAAAAATTTAGCTAAAGACAAGAAAAGAGATTAAGAGCATCGCATATGTAAATAAGCGGTCACAAAACAGACGTGCGAATCGCATATTCTACAAGTAGATCGCAGACGAAGACAGAACTTTAGGCCAATCTTCATGTCGAGAATGCGGTCGCAAATGCGACCGCAAAACAGGAATGCGAACCGCGAATTGGCCTGGTGAAATCACAAACATAAACAGAGTTCTGGGTAAAAGTCAATGCGAAGAATGCGATCGCATTCTGCGATCGCATATTCAACATGCGAACCGCAAACCAAGATGCGACGAGAGCAAAACTATCTGGTGTGATTTCCGACGGATGATGATGATTTGCGAACTACATTCCTGTTTTGCGGCAGAAATGCGGTTCGCATTATTTCAACAAGGGCAAAGCTGACCGACATTCGCCTCGGGTTTTGGGCCTCTATAAATAGGTTTTATAGGGTTTTGTGAAGGTATTCTTGTCAGAACTTAGAGTACAAAGTACGGCACTTGAGTATTTTTGAATTCTTAGAAGCTTTTGGTGATTGAAAACCCTCTATTTTATTAAGATGATATCAATTACTCTTCCTTGTTCTTTAATTATCAGTATGTGTAGCTAAGCTCAAACACTGAGGTTGTGAACCGTAGATGGGTAGAATGTGTTGCGATTTTGATATTGAATCCAATTCCGAAGGAATCTTGATATTTATTTATTTCTTGTTCTTCAATTAATCGTTAGTGGTTGCAAACATTAACGAACGCCAATTGACTCTAACTTATCTTGGGAAAGTGAGATAGAGTTTGGTAGAAATAAATAACAAAAATTCAAGGCTTTAAACCTTGTTTAACGAAATCACTTAGGAATAAGTAGGTTTTAATATGGCGATTAATTGGTTGTTCTTAAGATTTACTCTTTTGTATTCGGGAGAATCGTAAGAGGATACATTATCCAAATATTGGAAAATATTGGATAGTAAATTAAACATCAATTGCATATCAAGAAATGAAATCAATATTAATATCAAGAACATTCTACTACATTAAAGGGGGCACAACCTTGGTCTTTTAAATTCATATTTTTTACATTCACACTTGAACAAATTAGTTTTCAATTTTTGCTTGCTTATACATTCAACACTTCTTTATTCTATTTGACATACTTGATAGAATTACGACTTAGTCAAGTATTACATTAATTAGACAATAGTTTCACGCCTATTCCCTGTGGGATTCGACCCCAACCTTGTTGGGTTAATATATTTGACATCGCTCGATTACACTATTATTAAGGTGTAATTTGAGCGAATCAAATTTTGGCGCCGTTGCCGGGGAATACGGTTTTGAAATTGCTAATTAGTGTATACTTTACTATACGTCTAATTCTATTTTATTACACGCTGTTTGTTTTGGTTGTTGTAGACAGGAAGATATGGCGGACCATGAAGAAGATGTGGAGGTGGAGCAGGAAGAAAATCCGTTTGCTAATATTGAAGAATATATAGAGGATACAAAAGCTATAGTACCTCCGGCTATAGGTACTGCTACGTTCATGGTAGAACATGGACTAATTTTGATGCTGAAAGCGGAAGGATTCTTCAGAAACTCTACTGATGACAATCCAATGCAACACCTCAGGAATTTCTTGGGTGTTTGTGCGATGCACAAGCAAAATAATGTCTCTGACGATGCATTAAGGCTGAGATGCTTTAAGTATTCGTTAGATGGAGATGCGAGTAAATGGCTTCAAAATCTTCCTCCGAATTCCATCCGTTCATGGCCTGAACTTGTCCGGGCATTCTTATCAATGTGGTTTCCACAAAGCAAGAAATCTGAGCTCAGAGACAAGATATTCTTCTTTAAGCAACTACCTGGTGAACAACTACATGAAGCGTGGGATCGCTTCAAGTTGTATTTGGTGAGGTCTTCAAACCATGGCTTCCCGATTCCATCTTGCTGGAAAAATTCTACATGGGTTTGGACCCTATGAACCAATCAATAGCAAAGAATGCTGCTGCTGGATCTTTCATGGATAAAACCTTCACTAGAGTAACTCAGATCTTGGATAAAATGGCAAAACACAATCAAGATTGGCATTCTGAAGATACAACAGGTGGTATTAAAATTGGGTCTCCTTCTATGAATAACTTGATCAAGGAAAATCAAGAACGAGACCAAGTGATTGCAGAACTTGCCACAAATGTTAATGTATTGACGAAGCTGTTCACGGAAAACCAGAAGAAGAAAATCAATGTAGTTGAGAATGTGCAGCCGGTGCAAGGTGATGATTATGAAGTGGCGAATTATGTTAATAATTCGCAAGGTGGATATCAAAGGCAGAACTACCAGGGTCAAGGCTCGCAGAATCAATGGAGACCAAACCCGCAAGGGCAAGGTCACTATCAATGGCGCAATGACCAAAGTGGTTCTCACCAAGGAAACTGGAACATCAATAATAATTTTTCAAACCGAAGCTCCAACCCTTATGTTCCTCCGAAAGGTCAGTATTCGAATCAGGGACCCTCAAGTGAGTCCAAATTTGAGAGCATGCTCGAAAGGATATTACAGAACCAAGAAAAGTCGGATAATTCCATGAAAAACATGAGTGAATTGGTTGGCTCTCACACAGCATCGATTCAAAAGCTGGAGTTGCAGATGAGAGACCTTTTCCGTGAACAATATCCACAACAGAAGGGAACACTTCCTAGCGACACGATTGCAAATCCTAAGGGGAGTGGAAGTGGCCCAACTTCCCATGTTATGGCTATCACGACCAGGAGTGGTAAGACATTGCAGGGGAGAGATGAGCAAGTAGTCGATGCTGAAGAACTTCAAAAAGGGGTCGAAGTTGAAAAAGATAATGTTGCTGAAATAAACAAAAATCCAGAAGTTGTGCTAAACCGAGATGAGACTCAAGAAGGGATAAAGGATAAGGCAGAAGGAACATCAACCGTTCTTCCGACAATTCCTAGACCCCCTCCTCCATTTCCTCAGAGACTTGCGAGAAGAGTTGACGACAGCAAGTTTGAGAAGTTCTACGACATTCTCAAGCAGTTATCAGTGAATATACCTTTCTTGGAGGTTTTCCAAGAAATGCCAGGGTTTGCCAAGTATCTAAAGGATCTGATCACGAAGAAGAGAACTACCAGGAATGAGGTGGTAAATATGACTCACAGGGTTAGCTCTATCATAGCTACAAATCCAATTCGGAAGAAAGAGGACCTAGGAGCATTTACTATTCCGTGCACTATTGGAGTGCGCGACTTCGCCAAGGCATTGTGTGACAATGGGGCCAGCATTAATCTAATGCCTCTTGCTATCTACAAACAAGCTGGGTTAGGAATGCCAAGGCCGACAAGCATGAGGTTGCAGATGGCTGACCGATCAATCAAAAGACCAGTCGGTATTGTAGATGATGTAATTGTAAAAGTTGGAAAATTTCACATTCCAGCTGATTTTGTGATCCTTGATTGTGCTGTGGACAAGGAAATCCCTATTATATTGGGGAGACCATTCTTAGCTACTGGAAGAGCTCTTATGGACTCGGAGCGTAATGAAATAAAGTTCCGGGTGAACAACGAGGAAGTTACTTTTCAAGCTAGTAAGGGGATGAAGTTGCCAACCGAGTATGAGAGCATTTCACTAATCGGTATTGTTGATGAAGTTGATGAGGCTGTTGAGATGAAGATGGAAGAGCAATGCTTAGGTGAAGCACTGGCAGCGATATTGGTGAATTTTGATGATAATGAAATGGAAGGCTTTATGGAGTCGGTGAATGCGTTAGCAGGACGTGGCTCTTACTCATATACTCCACCAAAATTGTCCCTAGATTTGGAGAATAGAGCTACACCTCCTGCAAAGCCATCCATTATCGAACCACCTCAATTAGAGCTCAAACCACTTCCGTCGCATTTGAGGTATAAATTTCTTGGCTTGAATAACACTTTACCAGTAATTGTTTCTTCGTTGTTGAATGATGTGCAGGTAGAACAGTTGCTGCAAGTGCTGAAGGAACACAAACAAGCCATCGGTTGGACAATTGCAGACATTCGGGGAATCCCTGCTGGAATTTGCGACCATAAGATTCAATTAGAAAGTGGGACAAAACCGAGTATGGAGCACCAACGACGTCTGAATCCATCAATGCAGGAAGTGGTGAAGAAAGAGATAATCAAATGGCTGGACGCTGGGGTAGTCTATCCAATTGCCGATAGTTCATAGGTGAGCCCGGTACAATGTGCGCCAAAGAAAGGAGGCATGACGGTGGTCAAGAATGAAAAGAACGAGCTAATTCCTACAAGGACAGTAACTGGATGGCGGGTGCGCATGGATTACAGAAAGCTCAATAGTGCCACATGCAAGGACCACTTCCCTATGCCTTTTATTAATCAGATGCTTGATCGGCTAGTTGGAAAGTCCTTTTATTGCTTCCTCGACGGATACTCCGGGTATAATTAGATTAATATAGCTTTGGAGGACCAAGGGAAGACAACCTTCACATGCCCATATGGGACATTCGCTTTCAGTCGAATGCCATTCGGCTTATGCAATGCTCCAGCCACCTTCCAAAGGTGTATGATGTCAATTTTTTCTGATATGGTGGAGGATTTCCTTGAGGTCTTTATGGATGATTTTTGGTAGTCGGGGAAACTTTTGAGCAATGCTTGAAGAATCTGAAACAAGTGCTAAAGCGATGCGAAGAAACAAACCTTGTACTAAATTGGGAGAAATGCCACTTCATGGTGGATGAAGGTATTGTTTTGGGGCATAAAATCTCCAAGCATGGCATAGAGGTGGATAAGGCTAAAATCGAGATCCTGTCCAAGCTCCCTCCACCCACATCCGTAAAAGGTGTCCGTAGCTTTTTGGGGCATGCTGGATTTTACAGGCGGTTCATTAAAGACTTCTCAAAGATTGCACACCCAATGTGTAAACTCTTAGAGAAAGATGCCAAGTTCGTCTTTGATGAAAAATGCCTCGTAGCATTTGAAGAACTGAAAATGAAGCTCACCACGGCACCTATCATTGTCACACCTGACTGGTCGCTCCCTTTTGAGCTAATGTGTGATGCTAGCAGTGTAGCTATTGGAGTTATGCTGGGACAAAGACACAATAAGGTGCTTCATCCAATATACTATGCTAGCAAGACACTTAATGGGGCGCAAATGAATTACACTGTAATCGAGCAGGAACTGTTAGCTATTGTGTATGCCTTCAAGAAGTTCCGTGCGTGTCTATTGGGCTCCAAAGTGATTGTGTATACAGATCATGCTGCTCTCCATTATTTGATGGCGAAGAAAGATGCAAAGCCACGACTAATCCGATGGGTGTTGCTGCTGCAAGAATTCGATTTCGAAGTTATGGATCGCAAGGCAACACAAAACCAAGTGGCAGATCACTTATCTAGGCTGGAAGAATCAGGGAGACAAAGAGAAGAGCTGGAGATAAATGACTCATTTCCAGATGAACATATACTGATGGTATCAAATTCATTTGCATCGTGGTATGCAGACATCGCCAACTACATTGTCAGCGATCTTATTCCGGAGGGGTTGGAATCATACCAACGGAAGAAGTTCTTGAGAAATTGTCGCAATTATTATAGGGAAGAACCATTCTTATTCTGTGTCTGTGCTGATAACATAATTCGAAGATGCGTACCCGAGGAAGAGATGCTACAGATTCTGAAAGGCGTGCCATAACTCACTAGTTGGGGGTCATCATGGGGGTAACAGAACAGCTGCAAAGATTTTGGAGTGTGGGTATTACTGGCCGACTATTTATCAGGATGCTAATCAGTTGGTGAATTCTTGCGACCAATGCCAACAACAGGGCCCAATCTCGAGGAGGCATGAGATGCCTATGAAATTTGTTATGGAAATCAAATTATTCGATGTTTGGGGTATTGACTTTATGGGCCCTTTCATAAGCTCATGCGGGGTGAAATACTTCCTAGTTGCTGTGGACTATGTATCCAAATGGGTAGAAGCCGTTGCCTTACCAAACAACGAAGCCCGGAGTGTGACCGCATTTCTAAAGAAGAATATTTTCACCTGGTTTGGCACCCCGAGAGCCATTATCAGCGATGGAGGTTCACACTTCTGTAACAGAGTATTTAGAGGTCTCCTCGACAAGTATGGGGTTAAGCATAAGGTTGCCACACGTTATCATCCACAATCGAGCGGCCAAGTTGAAGTATCCAATAGGGAGATCAAAAGCATTCTATCAAAGACGGTTTGAATGCAAATAGGACTGGTTGGTCAAGAAAGCTAGATGATGCTCTATGGGCATATCGTACAACTTACAAGACTCCTATCGGTACATCCCCGTATTGGTTAGTTTTTGGAAAGGCGTGCCATTTACCTGTAGAACTCGACCATAAGGCTATGTAAGCCTTAAAGAGATTGAACATGGACTGGGCGAAGGTTGGAGCTCTAAGGCTGGCACAGTTAAATGAAATGGAAGAATTCCGTCTTCATGCTTATGAGAGTGCAACAGTTTATAAAGAACGAATAAAATTCGTCCTTGATACAAAGATCTTGAAAATAGAGTTTAAGGCAGGAGACCTGGTGTTACTGTTCAATTCAAGACTCAAATTATTTTCGGGGAAGCTGAAGTCAAAATGGTTTGGACCATTTAAAGTTGTTGATGTCTCTCCATTTGGAGCTGTTGAATTAGCATCAGAGGATGGGCTCTGGACCTTCAAGGTTAATGGGCAGAGAATCAAGCACTACTTAGGAGTAGATGGAGAAAAACACGTGGTAGAGCAGCTGGCTCTAAAAGATGATCAAATCCTAACTACAGAATGATTGCAGAAGCACCCTAGCATCGTCGTGCCGCGACGTTAAATCAAGCGCTTCATGGGAGGCAACCCATGTGTGGTATCATTAGCTTTTGTCTATGTTGTATTTTTATTTATTTAGAATTCAATATCAAATTTGTACTTAAGTCTATTTGAAGGGTTTTCGAATGCAGGAATGTGATGAAAGGACACACGAATTAAAGAGGAGTGTTTGAAACTGCAGAAAATCATCAAGGTGAAAAATGCTGCACAAATGCGATCGCATTTCAGTTATGCGAATCGCATTCGTGCCGCAAAATGAAGCAGAAACTTGAGCAAATACATTGGGCAAAAATGCGACGAAGCTCAACAATTTGCGGTTCGCATTTGAGTTATGCGAACCGCATTCTCACCGCAAACAGAGACAGAGAATTCAGCTCACAAGTTTGATAAAAATGCGGTGGAAGCTCCTATTATGCGGTTCGCATTGCAATTATGCGGAACTTAAATCGCCGCATAATTGCCAGGTACGTGTTCGCATTTCATCCTTTTCTAAATCTTTCAATCTAAGTATATATATATAAAAAAAACACATAAACAAACAAAAAAGAGAAGAGAATGGAAACAGAGAACGACCTCCGACGAACATCATCGGAAAAGTAAAAGTGCAAGTTCACCAAACCTCTAAGAGTTGATTCACCTTTGACCTAAGAGCTACAATCTTCTTAGCAAGGTATGTGCATTCTTTGTTCCACCTTAAATTTTTATTTCGAAAGACTAGGGTTTATAACTCAGTAAAGTTGTTCAAGTCGTTGGAATGCAAATAGAAATCTAGGGTTTTCTTGCTTGAGGGATGAACATACGTGGATATTTGAAGGTATTTGCGGTCCACAAACTCAAAATGTGGACCGCAATTTGACCGCATCCCTAAACCCTAGGTATATGAGAAAGACGACATTTGCGGTGATTCTGCGATCACATAGTCGATATGCGGACCACAAAGCCACTGCAAACAAGGCCAGAACGTTTGGTTAACATTGGTGAAGTATGCAGTTGAAATGCAATCGCATATCATGCTTTGCGATGAGTATGCGATCGCACATGTGTGTATCTACAAGGCTTAAGGTCAAAGACAATCTGCGATGGATTTGCTATTCGCATAGTGGTTATGCGGTTTGCAAAATCCACCGCAGACCACCCTCTACCTGTCACACAAAAGAATACGACGTGTTTGCGGTTCGCATAGTGGTTATGCGACCGCAAACCACGCCGCATTTCTGTAACTCTTTGGTCATTTCTCCTGTTTTTGTTTTTCTCAAATGATGATAATGTCACTAACATCTCCCACTTATGCATATATGGCAGCCAAAAAGCATTCCACAAAGAGAAGGCCATCATCCGCTTCAACCCCAGAACCACCCAAACAGGCAAGAAAGGAATCAACTGTACCTAACCCCTCCCAGTCTAATGAGGAGGATTGCGTACCGGAAGTTGATTTAGTAGCTGAGGCACGAAGGAAACGAGGTGATGACCTTCAGCTTCGTTTTGGGGTTGAAGGTTCAAGATCTTTGTTCAGGGAAGCGCTCACAAAGAGAAGGATCCTGGGGGAGAAAAAGTTAAGCTTGAATGGGCTTCAGGACCAGTACCCTCATATTCTCGAAAACATTAAAACGAGAAAATGGGAGTACTTCACCACAGACCCAAAGGAGTATAATGAGTCAATGGTCCGGGAATTCTATGCGTCGTATGGAGCTTCATAAACAGGGTATCATAGACGCAACCGAATATTCACCGGCATCGTCCACGTTCGAGGGAAGGCTGTGTTTTGTGACAGCGAACATATCAATGACCTCTACTTCCCTGACTGGGAATCAGGCACAGCGGAGTATGATGCAAAGTACTCCAACAGAGAGAACGAACATGGATGGATAGCGTCCATCATTGCCAAGGGGACTCCGGCCTGGATCAGTCCTGGGAAGAAAATTTACAAAGAAGATCTCACAAGGGAGGCCAAATATTGGCTCAACTTCGTCACCTCCCATTTAATACCCTCCAGAAATGAAACAGACATCATCATTGAGAAGGGACTTCTCATTGCATGCATAATGATGGGTATTAAAATTGATGTGGGGAGTCTTATCTTCCAGGAAATTGGCATCCAGGCTACTCAGCGGGCCACATCACTTCCATTCCCAAGTTTGATCACCACCCTCTACCAAGAGGTGAATGTCCCAATCTTACCACAACAAGACAAACTCGGGAGGTCTACGAGAGATATAGATATCACTCGTATAAGTGATTCAGCTGCCCCACCAGTGACCCCAATTGACGACATTGACTCTCAGAATCTCCTGTCTCCCAAAGATCCTGACACCTCTACAGTTGCTGAAGAACCTGCACACTCATCTACCACTGGTCCATCAGCCTAACACCTGCCAACCATTTCAAGACTCGGTCTAATTGTTCATCACGCAAATTCCAAAGTAGACCAACTCTTGAAGACATTGCCCTTACTGATTAAACAGGCCTTGACTCCGCTGCAACAACAACAATTAGCGTTCGGAGATAGGTTGACCAAGCTTGAGTCTAGGGTTGAAAGAATTGAAAGAGGTGAGGTGAGGGGTTTGCCCCAATTGCGGGAGGAAGTACAATCAATGAAGACCGACCTCCAGAAGATGAAAAATCTGGAGTTCGACATATCATCTCTCCTCCCCAACGAGGGTGACCAGGGTGCTGGCCGTGCTGACTTGGGCCTGGACTTCACGACTCTAATGGCAGACATCGCACCTCCATCTACTACAGTGTCTCAGCTTCCCGCCCCTACAGTCCAGGTCGATTCTACTGATGACGAGACATCGGAGCGGTCATCAGAATTCGAAGGGGACGAATCCGAGGAGGCCGGTTCAGAGTTTGATGAGGGTGCAACTCCTAAGAAAAAGGGCAAAGAAATTGTTGTGCCAACTGCAGAGGAGGAACAAGAGCAGGCAGACATCGAGAAGGCTATTGAGCAATCGCTAGCGGAGAGGGCTGCCAGGACACGCCCACCAGCGGGAGAATCTAGCAGCTCAGTGGCCTCACCACCTGCTCCAAACCAGTCCCACATCCCTCCTACAGCTCCGAAGGAGACCTAGGCCACCGCATCTCTTCGCGTGATATCGCCCCCAGGGAGCCCCTTGTACTCTATATTTCTTTTTATGCATTGGGACAATGCTTGTGTTTAAGTTAGGGGTGGTGGCCTTATATCCTTGTTTTGTCTGCATATTTGATTTATTTTTGGGCATGTTTAGTGACATTTGATAACTGTACATTATATAGCAATGATTCATGATTTATGTATATATGCTGTTATAATTAAATAGTTAGCAATAAAAGCCCCTTATTTTTTCTTCTGCCGGGTTCTTTTTCAAGGGTGTAATAGTAGAACCGGGCCTATGAATATGAAGTATATTGACCAGGATGGTACATTTGTTGAGTATCAAGTATGTAATCTTGTGTGAGTAGACCCTTGTAACAAATCATTTATTGGAATTTGAGGCTCACTCGGTAACTCTAGGTCTACTTAGAATCGTGTATGTGTACACGAGGAAAGCCTCGAGTGACTAAATGTGAACTCTTAAGCTGTAAGCTATGTTAACCGAACAGTTTGTGTGCCAAAATGTGTTAGCTCCGTGTTTTGATGGTTCTTGTGTTCACTGCTGCCATCTAGAACTTGCCTGGTTGGTTTTTTGTCGCCTATCATACGTACACTGAGTTAGAGAAATGATCTTAGGCTTTATTTGATTATTGATGAAACCTTTCTAGCCTTTTCAGCTTAGCTGTGCATAATGAATATCACTAGTACCCTATTTGAGCCTTGTAGCCTTTTCCTTGGCCTTCGCATTACAAACTTATCCCATTTGTAAAACATGATCTCTTTTGAACCCGTTCCTCCTTGAACATTGAGAACATTGCTAAAAGTTTAAGTTGGGGGTGTGGATCAGCATGAAAATGGGCAAGGTTGTGAAATGAGACTGGGACCCCGTACCTCAAAAGTTCATGTGAATTTATGAAAGCTAAAAAAAAAAAAAGAGGTTAACAAAAAAGAGAAAAAGAAAAAGAAAAACAGAAAAAAAATGTGTGTGTTGTCATAAAAAGTGAGTTATGTAATGGCAAAAAGGGAGCTTGAGAATCAAATAAAGAGGTGTGCAAAGTGGGGTCTAATGCGGTAACGTAAGGCCATTGAGGCCATGGGGTCAAAAAGAAATAAAAGGTTAAAAGAAAGAAGCGTGTAATTAGTGTTCAAGGAGGAAGTAGCCACTATTATCTAAATATATATCCTACCCTTCCTTAAACCGACATTACAAGCTTACAAAGTCCTTATGTGATCTCCAACCGAGTGTTCTGATAACTAGGCGATGAATTAAAATAAGGGCAAGCCTATGGTGTGGCATGGGGTGACACTTGAAATTTTGTTCTGAGAGTGAGTGTACTTGCATTTTAGTCCTTTGTATTGCTATGATGAATTGTGTGAGAGTGGGACTTTATTTCCAGTGAGGTCACATACACTGCTAGGCTGACAGTAAGTTGAGCTTTGGGTAAGGCATAAGTGTATTCAGCTGAAGGTAGCCTTTAGTTACTTTGCTGAGGCTCAAAGTTCACTAATTGATTGGTTGCCTTTGAACTTATTAATGATTCAGGGGGGG